>CM047898.1:2159583-2200472 GCA_026229545.1 Pistacia atlantica
TCGTGATCCATTATAAGCTAAAAACTAAGTAAAACAGGATATTGGGCCTATGCGGCTTGGTTCTCATTTTGTGATCAGGTTTTTGTTGAGATTGGCCCTACTATTTTCCTAACCTTAGTATTGATTAGATAGGAAATAAAATTCTCAAAAACTAGTCCTTGATTCACCCACAACCGAGATCGTTATCGATTGAAAAACTTCAGAAATGGGGTATCGGGCCTATGTAGCTTTTTACTCATTCTGTCATTAGGTTTTCAGCGAGATCTACTCTACTGTTTACCTAACCTGAATATTGATTACATAGAAAATAAAAACTCTCAAAAACTAGTCCTTGATTCACCCACAATCGAGATCCATTAGAGGCTAAAAACTGAGTAAAACGGGGTATCGGGCCTATGTGGCTTTTTGCTTGTTTTGTCATAAGGTTTTTGATGAGAATGACCCTTCTATTTACCTAACCTCAGTATTGATTAGGTGGAAAATAAAATTATCATAAACTAGTCCATGATTCACCCACAATCGAGATCCATTGTCGGCTGAAAAATTGAGTAAAACAGGGTATCGGGCCTATGCGGCTTTTTGCTCATTTTGTCATAAGGTTTTCAATGAGATCAACCACATTGTTTACCTATCCTCAATATTGATGAGATAGAAAATAAAACACTAAAAAAAAATTCCTCGATTCACCCGCAATCGAGATCCATTATCGGCTAAAAACTGTGTTACATGGGGTATTGGGCCTATGCAACCTCTTGCTCATTTTGTCATTAGGTTTTTGACGAGTCAACCCTGCTATTTATGTAACCTTAGTATTGATTAGATGGAAAAGAAAACTCTACAAAATTGGTCCTAGATTCACCCACAATTGAGATCCATTATAGGCTAAAAAAACTAAGTAAACGAGGTATTAGGCATTTGACTTTTTGGTCTTTTTTGTAATAAGGTTTTCGATGAGATCGAACCACTGTTTACCTAACTTCAATATTGATTAGAAAAACAAAATGCTCAAAAACTAATCCCCGATTCACCTACAATCGAGTTCCATTAACGACTAAAAAATTGAGTAAAACAGGATGTCGGGCCTATGCTTCTTCTTACTCGTTTAATCATCATGTTTTTGATAAGATCGACCATGCTGTTCACCTAACCTTAATATTGATTAGATGGAAAAGAGAATGCTCAAAAACTAGTCCTTGATTCACCTATAATCGAGATCCATTATAGGCAGAAAAACTGAGTAAAACAAGGTATCAAGCCTATGCAGCTTCTTGCTCATTTTTGTTAAAGTAGGTCCCTAGAGCCAATCAATTATTGTGGAATTGACTCTTTGTAATAATGTTCAATTATCAATAAAAAGCATTTTATTCTATGCCATGTAAATCATATTGATATGTATTGATATATGTTCTTAGAATAGTAGAATTGTGACGAGGGTATCAAGTGTTTCAAATCTTGATAGTGAGAACCCTATGATCACATATGGTGGTCATTCTAAAAATATTTATAGCTCTAGTATTATTCTGACCAAGGACATAGATAATACGGTAAGGTTATCATAGTGTTGAATGACCCTGTCGAAAGGTAGTGACTGATCTCACTTGTCTAGGTTGTTTGTCGACAACTTGGTGCAACACATAGGTGCCTGCTGTAGGCAAGTTCACTTGATTGGCCCACTAGAGGATTCCATATAGATGGAAACCCCAATGTCTATGGAAAAAAATCCTCTAACGAAAGGTGTGCATGTGATCTTTAGAATTGAGATCACTAGAGTGCCTTGTGCACCAATTGATGTAGTTTGACACTAGCCTAACATAATTCTATTTAGAGCTATCAATATGGTAGTGATTGGCTGTATCAAGACTATGGTTGATCAACAAAGGATTCATCACTCTCGGGTACAGGAGAAGTTATCTTACAACACAATTAAATAAATAGCAATGACACAAAATTTGTGGCCATAGTGGGATTAAGTTGTTGCCCAATCTAATTTATTATTTTGGTCATTGATCCAGTAATTGAATACAAAGATATCAAGGATAACTGAAATTGACACTATTTCTATACCTTAGTCTTGATGAGACAATAGATGATGAAAGGATTTGATTGTAAGGTAACCATATCGTTAGGTAGCTATTTCACTAAATCCGAGTGTTATCAATTGTAGTCATAAGGGAGATTTTTTCCTTACCTTAGTATTCAAAGCACAAAGGTACTCCTCCTTGGCTCCAAAGTTTCACCTTTCTGCCTTACACACATAACCACTTATGAATTTCTCTTTTAACTAAAAAATCCAGAAAAACTAGGGTTTTGAAACTCACCTTTAACCCTGAAATTGAAGTTCTTTAAGGGTGGATGGTGATCTCCTTTAAAAATCAACCTGAAATCCTAAGAAAATTTGAGAATAAAAGCTTGGATTAGTGGCTTTTATGGTGGATTTGAGAGATGAAGAAGAAGATGATATATTTGGGGTCTCCAAGGCCGACTACTCTCTCTTTAAACCTTGTAAATATTCATTCCATTGATACTCAAATATGATTGGTCAATAAAAGTTAGATATAAAGGTCATTTGGCATAAATTTTTCATATAAGGGCGTTTTGGTCATTTCCACCTCAACATAAAGATAAGTACTCATTTAATGCCATTTGACTTCTTTAAAACACTTAACCATTAAGTAATTCTACTAGGTAAATGACTAATTTACCCTTGGTTCAACTTTTATGGACACTTAAATCATATGGTTTTGTACGAAAAGACCATTATACCCTTGGTTACCGTTTATGCCATTTAACCTTATCAATCAACTTTATAACCATTCTACCCTCATTTCTCTTCAATGACATCATCCTTTACACTTTATAATGGCCACATCTCGAAATACATGTAAATTGACCATTTTACCCTTCCATTCAAAAAAGAAAATTACTTGAAAAGGTAAATTTCATACCTTAGGGCATCGGAATGATAACGTGGGGTTTACAGTAGGGACACCATGTTATGGCGAGATCACTGGCTTCCGCAGGGTCCTCTGTGTGACTTGTTCCCTTTTAGAACCTTGACTTCCACTGGTTTGCCGTGGGATGCTCGGGTTTCGACATTATTCGGGATGGTTTGTGGGACTTTCCTTCGGGCAGTTCAGACCTTCAGCATATCTGGGACTCTATTACAGTGCAGCCTTCAGCGAGTCATCCTGACCATATTGTGTGGAAGGGCCATCCATCTGGACGGTTCTCTATTGATTCAGCCTGGAATGTGTTGCGAGATAAACTAGATGTGAACTCGATTCATCATCTCCTGTGGTTTCCCGGGCATATTCCACGTCACTCTTTCATTCTCTGGCTCGCTTCTCTTGGTCGGCTTAACACCATGGATTGGCTCAGCTCTCATGGTGTCATTATGTCCTCCCGATGTGTTTTGTGCAGATCAACTACAGAGACCCATGACCATTTGTTTTTCAGATGCGATTTTTCCAGTTATGTTTGGCAGGAGGTCACTACCAGGACGCTTTCTACATGGCCTACTCTCTCCTGGCTCCCTGCTTCAGTGGGCTAGTTTGCATCTTCGACGAAAAGGTGACTTCAGCCACCTTCTTTCCCGGTTAGTCCTTTCAGCCACAGTTTATTTCCTTTGGTTTGAACGGAATAATCGCGTGTTTTGTCAGCATTGTAGCTCCCGCAGAGATATTGTCTTAGCTATTTGTGATCTAGTTCGGGTCAAGATTTTGGGCCTAGCACCTAAGTATGAGATCTCGCCTCAGTTCCGTGTGATATGGCATCTTCCTGACTAGCTTTGTAAGGGACCTGCATGCTCTTTTGTGTCGGTTTGTGACTTTGTGTTTGTGGTGAGCCCGCGTGCTCTTTTTTGGCTGTTTGCGGCTTTGTGTTTGTGGTGAGCCTGCGTGCTCTTTATGCCGGTTTGTGGCTTTTTTATGGCATCTTCTTGCTTTGTGGGGAGCCTGCGTGCTCTCTTTTGCTGTTCATGACTTTGTGGGTTTTCCCACGTGTTCTTGACTGATAGTTATCAGTCATCCTCTTGGGGTATGCCCCTCGTATTTGTATATTTTTTGTCTTTTATACATACTTACCTTATCCAAAAAAAGTTTAGGGTTTAGGGTTTATTAGGGTTTAGGGTTTATTAGGGTTTAGGGTTCAGGGTTCAGGGTTCAGGGTTCAGGCTTTCGGGTTTCGGGTTTAGGGTTTAGGGTTTAGGCCCCATTTAAATTTTTAAATTTTTGGGCTGATCATGCAAATTTTAGGGATATTGTTCAGGCAGTTTGGGACGAGCCTCTTGTAGGCAATCCTATGTTCCGTCTTACGCAGAAATTGGGGCTAGTGAAACGGAAGCTAAAAGCTTTACATATTCGGGTTTCTAGTCATATCTCCAGCAGGGTAATTGAGGCTCGGGCTCGGTGGGCGCGGCCCGGGAGGGAAAGGAAATTTGGACGGGACCCCTTTTCTCCGAGTGTATCTGAGGAGAGGAACCTTGCCAACCAGTATTTCAGTCTTTGTCGAGATGAGGAGGCTTTTTTAAGCAGCGGTCTCGTGTTCAGTGGTTGCACTTAGGGGATCAGAATACTAAGTTCTTTCATAAGTCGTTGATCCATAGGTAGGTTTGGAATCGCATCCACGGTTTGAGTGATGGGCATGGTACACATATTACTGACAGTCAGGGATTAGGGCGTTTGGCGGTGGGTTTTTTTCAGGATCTTCTTACTGCCCCTAGTCACCTCGGATTGCCGAGGCTTCCAGGTATTTTTCTGGCCACATTTCTCCTGATATGATTTCTCCATTGACTGCTCCTATCACTGATGATGAGATTAGGATTGCTTTATTCTCTATCCCGGATGATAAATCCCCGGCCCGGATGGATTCACATCTTTGTTTTTTAAGCGGGCATGGGATATTATTGGTACAGATTTCAGGGATGCAGTGAGACATTTTTTTGCTACTAATGAAATGCCAAGATGTGTTAATGCCACCAGGATTGCTTTGGTTCCTAAGGTGGAGAGCCCGAGTCGTATGACAGACTTTAGGCCGATATCTTGTTGTAATGTACTTTACAAGTGCATTACTAAGGTGATTGTGAATCGGTTTAAAGTTGTGCTTCCGGATATTATTGGGGTTTCCCAGTCTTTTGTCCCGGTCGAAGGATTTCTGATAATATTCTACTGACTCAGGAGCTTTTGCGGAATTATCATCTTGGGGGTACTTCACCTCGATGTGCCCTTAAAGTTGATATTCGGAAAGCCTTTGATACTGTGAGTTGGGAGTTCATCCTTTTGGGATTGCGTACTGTGGGGATTCCTGAGCGTATGGTGAGGTGGATCATGACATGTATTTCTATACCGTATTTCTGTTGCCACTAGGCGTAGAGCTTCACAGATTTTTAGGTCCTCCCGGGGTGTGCGGCAGGGGGACCCTCTTTCTCCTTACCTTTTTGTGTTGGCTATGGAGGGGTTAGTTGGTATTTTTCGGGAAACCTCTCACAGCCCTGGTTTTCAGTATCATTGGAGACGTAGGCAGGCAGCTATTACTCATTTGTGTTTTGTAGATGATTTGATGGTGTTTTGTAGAGCAGATGCTATTAGTGCATATTAGTGTATGCCCTAGAAACCATTCGTGTTGTCGGTTTCAGAGCATTTTGTCTTGTATCTATATATATCATAAATAATAGAAGAAAGAGTTCTTCAATTCATATATGTAAATTGTTTCCTTTATTCAGTCATGCATTTAAAATAAAGTATGTATATGAATTGTCCAAATGATTCATTTAATAGGTAAATGAATTATCGAAAAGGGTTCTGCGGAAGCAATATAAATTTGGGCAACTATATTGTACAGTAGGCATACCGGATGCTTCCGAAAGATATCATGAGTTGATATAAGTACGGATGACGATGATATTCATGTCACTAGGGCATTGGTATGGATTAACGGTTGGTGAATGTTTTTGAGCGTGACCGAATAACGACAAATCACTTGGAAAAGCATGTAGTCAATGATTTATCGTTTGGTTATATCAGTGCACGATGTAGTCCTTTGACCTGAGACATTGTAGTCGGATCCGATATGGATGCGTATGGTTCATACGGTGTATAAGTATGAGACTAATCATGTTTCGTATAATAAAGCCTATTTGGTCATGCGTTGTTCATATGCGGAAACGAATGATGGTCAAGAGGGGATCCATTGACTCGAAAATATAGGATCGGGAGTACCGCTGACTCCATCCGGATTCGAGTTCCTAGACGAACATCGATAAATGTCGGAAAACTGAATCTCTGGCCAGAGTCTATTATTAGTCATACAAAAGTAAGTTTGTGATGACAAGTTCCGGACATATTGATCGACGAGTTTAGGATTTTGACGTTCCATGAATCCATACTCGATTAGGATATCTCAATGGAGGGACTTTACCTGCATGGTACGTATGATCTGAAATGGGTTCGATGAAGTATTTCTTCATCGTGGTTTAGGGACTATGGCACATTGCTAGATGTTTACCATAGTCGTTGGGCCTCCGGACAGGTTTCGGATTCATCCAGAACCGGCTCACGGCTAATCCACGGTGGACCTACATGGTCACACCAACAGCCTTGGGAAGTTAGAGAAGGATGAGAGAGAGAAATGATTATCCGAAGAGGGCTAGCACCTTCCGAGGGTAATAACGGGATTTCTATAGTAATAGTTACATAGAAATCATTTGTGACATTTTAAGGGTTAAAATGGTCAAGCAATAATTAATTATATTTAATTATTATATCTTAAAGTTGTTAAGATTAATGAGATGAACAAAAATAACCTTTTAATAGTTAAAGGGTAAAAAAGGGTAAATTTTGGGTTGTTAATGTAAACTAGTTTAGTTTACATGGGCCCTTGAATAATATTGATTATTCAAAGGGTAGCATATTAAATTCGTGGGGTCCCTTTATAAAATAAGATTTTATTGGGCTTGGAAGTGAAAAATAAATAATTGCAAAATTGCCCAAGTATATATAAATGCAAAAGGTTGCATTTTTTGTTCATAACACACATTGTTCACTCAAAGCAAAACCAAAACTCTCTCTAAAAGCCACGACCACTCTCTAAACCTCTCAAGGTGGTGTTAAAGTGTGGAGGTCTCATTACTTTGAGGCTGATCTTCATCAATCCAAAGCAAAGGAGTAGGTAAAATCTCTTTTCCAAGCTTTGTTTGAAAACCGGTTTTTGAATCCAATTTTTTTATGCTTTCTTCTCCATTTCCACCACTCTTCATGCATGCATGCTGATCTTTCAAATGGTATCAGAGCTAAAAGCTCCTTGCATGTCGAATTTATAAACTAAAATGGCATTTTCCATGTGTTCATATGTTCATCAAACTTGGTTGAGTTTGCATGTTAGTGATATGGTTCAAAAATGATTTTTTTCATAGTAGATCTTTACATGCATGTCTCGGCCATACATAGATCAGAGGTATATGTTCATTCTTCTTCTCATTCTTATATGTTTGAATGATGATAATGGTTATAATGAGCATGCCTTAGTATTGGATGAGTTGTTTGATGTAATAAGCATGTTTGATGCATGTGTATGTCTCGGCCATCTCTTGATCTTTGGAAAACATGTTTTTCTTCTTGCTCTAATATGTTTGGGTATGTTAGAATATGATTTAAAGCATGTTTGGATGATGATTATTGCATGAAATGTGTTGAAAACTACATGCATGCATATATGTCATTTTCGGCCATGACTAGTTTTGCCATAAAAATGTCATTTCATTCATGTATTGATGAATGATGTTTTAGGAAATGTTGCATGATGATTCATTTAGAAAAATGTTCATGCATGTTCATTTCCATTACTTTGATTAAATGGTTTATGCTTTGACATGCTAAATGTGTTATCTTTAATTTGATTAATGTATATTTTTGCATGAAGTGTATGCAAATGTTGCAAGTGTTTAGTGGTGGAATTTGTTGTTAGCATAAAGTTATAGATTATTAATTCATATGATGAATTGTGATATTATGTATGTATGATGGTGGTAATTTTAATGTAGGATGTTTAATTTGATTAAATTATCTTATATTGCATCATTGCATGGCATAAATTATTATATTTTTGAAATGTAATAATTTGGTTGTTTGAATGGTTTAAAAATTGATGATGCAAGATGACATGATTGTCTTTGAGAAGATAAATGTGTCATAAAAAGTATTACTTTAGTTAAAAGTAACTTGTGTCATAGAATGATTACTCTTGGAGTAATATATCCTATTTATCTATGCCATGCATGACTTTTGTGAAAAGTATTGAAATGATGATAATAGTTAAATAATATATATCTTTGGGTGGAATATGACAAAAGTGTTTGTGTAATGACTCCTATGAAATGTGTAATTGTTGCATGGCCCAAAGTTATAATTAAATTACCACATGCATATATATATAATATCTATTAATATATGAGATATATTTATATATTTATATATACTTTAAATAATTGTTTATATTCATGCCTTTAAATAATTGTTTATTATATTTGGTATGAATGTTTAATATTTATTTATGTGATGAATGAATATTAGATTAGAGGGTTGATCATGGGCGCCATTTGGTTTTCAAAATATTCAAAAGTGTTTGTAATATTCTTTTATTAAATGGCTTGTAATAATTAAATTTTATTTATTTATTTTAATCGGGCCTGCGTGCCTAAGATCCAATTTGTAATTGAATCGGCTAGACGGGAACCGAAGAGCATCCGAATGACTATCCAATCGAAGATATAGTATTAGGGTAAATAGTTTTGCCTTTAGGATGTATTTTCGAAAAGCCCCATGATCAACCCACATGCTTTAATTTATGCGTATATGTGATATGTATGAATTGTTAATTAAACATAGCATGCTAAAATAAATTAACTAAAAGTTAAACCTAAATCTCCCCAATTTAAAATTATTAAATCCAAGTCTCCCATTGTGGGATAACTAAATTCTTTGATATAAATTTTAATATCCCAAGATTTCTATTATGTGAGGGATATAATCTTTATATCATAGAATTAAGTTGATCTTGTTCTTGGATGGATATTTTCACCTTGACCAAGAATTCTATTATGTGAGGACATGATGAAAATGCCATCCTAAGAAAGCACAATGGTTCGGATTTAACTAGCCTAGGGTACCAAGAATTCTATTATGTGAGGTATCCAAATCTAGGACAAGGAATATGAATCAAACCATATATAGTGATATAAAAGGAAAAGAGTTTCCTACTTATTAGACTTAATTAACCAAGAATTCTATTATGTGAGGTTAATTGAATTTGATAAGAAATTTAATCCAACGAAAATTTTCGAATCCTATTTAAGGGAGTATAGGACTCGAATAAAATAGTGGGAGCTAATTTGATTATGCATTAAAAGGTTTAAAAGATTACAAGACACTAATAAAATTACTTTTCTTTGCAGTTTCATCTTTGTGATAAATAATCGAAAAAAAAAAATGGCCAACAATGTTCTCCTAAGGATAATGGACAATAACATGTTAACCGGACCCAACCTAAAAGATTGGCTAAGAAATCTTAGAATTGTTCTAGATTTTGAAAGAATTGCTTATGTCCTGGAAGCACCTCTTCCACTTGATATTGGACCGGATGCTCCACAAGTTGAGCTTGATGCTCTTGAAAAGTGGAGAGAGGATAGTAGGAGGGCTAAAAATTACATGTTAGCCTCCATGAATAGAGAACTTCAAACTAAGCATGAAGAGGTTTCAAATGCTTATGATATCCTCATAGCTCTACAAGAGTTGTATAGCGAAAATCCAAGAGTGGTTGAGTATGAATTGTGTGCATCCTTTTTTAGCATGAAGTTGAGGGAAGGGGAACCTTCAGCTGATCATACTCTTAAAATGATCAATGGATTAGATCGACTGGATGGATATGGGGTGGTCATGCCAGACCGCCGCAAATTGAATTTGATTCTACAATCCCTTCCTCCAAGTTATAAACCGTTTATAACTAACTACAATCTCAATAGGATTGAGAGAAACCTCTCTGAACTGCTAAATGAGCTTAAAGAATTTCACAGACATAATGTGAAAGGGAAAGGACATGAGGATGTCTTTGCCGCCTCCACTAGCAGGGCCAATAAAAAGTCCAAAGTGCTACCAAAGAGAGGTCCAAAAGTTAGGCCCAAGAATAAGAGCTTAAGAACGGCCGGCAAAGGCAGAAGGCCGATGCAAAAGGAAAATGTTTCCCTTGTGGAAAAGATGGACTGGAAGAGGAACTGTCCTCAATACCAGCAGTCAAGAAAGGCAAAGGAAAAGCAGTACGAACCAATGTCTTATGATTGAATATGAATTAAGTGTTAATTCAGATAGTCTTTCCTGGATATTAGATTCAGACAACATCTCATGTTTGTATGTCTTTGCAGGTACTTGAAAATAGTTACGAGGTGACAAAGGGCGAGATCATTTTGAGGATGGCAAATGGGGCACGAGTTGCAGCCGAAGCCATGGGGACTTGCTCACTAAGACTACCTTCAAGACATGTTTTGAATTTGTTTAAAGTATTGTACTTTGAAAAGGCCACAAGAAACATCATTTCTATTTACTGCTTTGTGTAAGGCGAGGTTATTATGTCTTGTTTAATGGAAATGAATGTTCAATAAATTTTGGAAATGTTTTAGTTGGTAAAGCTATGAATACAAATGGTTTGTATGTCTTAGAATTGAATGACTATGCTTCAATCAATACCATTTCTAATAAAAAGAACTCGATCTGAATCAAATCCTAAAATTCTATGGCATCATAGATTGGGTCATATAGGAGAGAAGAATTAATACAGACTTGGAGAAAGTGGGATCCTAAACTCATTGGGTTCGAACCCTATCCAACCCTGTGAATCATGTCTCCAAGGAAAGATGACCAAGTCTCCCTTTAAGAGTAAAGGAGAGCGAGCTAAAGAACTTTTAGAACTCATACATACGGATGTGTGTGGACCATTTAGTACTTTAGCTAGGGGAGGATTTGAATATTTCATTACCTTTACGATGATATGTCACGATATGGGTATTTGTATTTAATGAAATACAAATCTTAATCCTTTGAAAAATTCAGAGAATTCAAGAATGAAGTAGAAAATCAAACTGGAAAGAGTATTAAAATACTATGATCAGATCGTGGGGGTGAATACTTGAGTATAGAGTTTCAAGAGTTCTTAAAAGAAAATGGGATCATCTCACAATTGACTCCTCCTTATACACCCCAACTTAATGGAGTGTCAAAAAGGAGAAATCGTACCTTATTGGATATGGTACGATCGATGGTGAGTTTTACGAGACTTACCAATGTCTCTGGGGTGGGGTCGCTCTCCGGACATTGTGCACATCCTTAATAGGGTCCCGTCTAAAAGCGTCCGAAAAACACCGTATGAGATATGGTATGGAAAACGTCCAAGTCTGAATTATATGAAGATTTGGGGCTGCCAACTTATGTTAAATTGGTTAAATCGATAAGTGGATGTTAAATCCGAGAAGGGTCGGTTCATTGGATATCCTAAAGATAGTTTAGGATATTGCTTTTACTTCCCAAGTGATCAAAGAGTTTGGATCAGTAGAAATGCACGCTTCCTCAAGAACGAGTTCTTGGAGGAAGGCGGCGTTGGAAGAAATATTGAACTCAAGGAAAAGTTCGAAGAGCCAAGAACCGAGATTCTTTGAAGATGGAACGTCCACTCGGCGAACCTCGTATCGATACTATGGTTCCAGTACAAAAGTCTTCTAGAATGTCGAAACCTCCAGAGAGATATGGGTTCCTACATGAGCAAGATTTTGAATCTTACTTAGTGGGAGTAGATGATCATGGTGATGATCCTAGAAGCTACAAAGAAGCAATATTGGATAGAGATTCAGGAAAATGGCTGGAAGCGATGGATTTTGAGATAGAATCAATGCATGCCAATCAAGTATGGTCGCTTGTGGATCCACCTGAGGGAATAGTTCCTATAGGTTGTAAATGGGTCTACAAGAGAAAAGTTGGCAAGGATGGGGAGGTAGAGACCTTCAAAGCTCGGTGGTGGCGAAAGGTTATACTCGAAACAAGGATTGGATTATGAGGAAACCTTCTCGCCTGTAGCTATGATTAAATCCATCCGTATAATGCTAGCCATCGCAGCATACCATGATTATGAAATTTGGCAAATGGATGTCAAAACAGCTTTCCTCAATGGGTTTATTGAGGAAAACATCTATATGGAACAACCGATAGGTTTTGTATCCTCTGCTGAAAGACATAAGGTATGCAAATTGCATCGATCCATTTATGGATTGAAGCAAGCTTCAAGAAAGCTGGAACATTCGATTTGTGACATAATCAAATCGTTTGGTTTTGTCAAGAATCCGGATGAGCCTGTGTATACAAATGGGTTAAAGATCATGCCATCACGTTTCTCATATTATATGTAGATGACATACTTTTGATGGGAAATGATACAGGCATGATGACAGAGGTTAAGGTTTGGTTGTCCAAAACCTTCTCGATGAAAGACTTAAGGAGAAGCGACATATGTCCTTGGCATTCGTGTCTATAGAGATAGAACGAAAAGGGTAATTGGATTATCCCAAAAAATTGTACATAGAGAAAATGCTAAAAAGATTTAGCATGGAGAACTCTAAGAGGTCTTTTGCCCTTCACTCACGGTCTTCATCTTTCTAAGGAGATGGGTCCAAAGACCGATGAAGAGCGGCAACGGAATGCGTAATGTGCCTTATCGTCTGCCATAGGTAGCTTAATGTATGCAATGCTATGTACAAGACTGATATAGCTTATCTTGTAAGTGTTACGCAGATATCAGTCAAACCTAGGGGAGAAACATTGGTCGGTTGTAAAATCGATCTTTAAGTACTTGAGAAGAACTAAGGATCTAGTTCTGAGTTATGGATGTTCCGAGTTAAACATTCAAGGATACTCAGATTCTGATTTCCAATCAGATATTGATGATAGAAAGTCTACGTCAAGGTACATTTTTATATGTAATGGAGGTGCTGTTAGTTGGAAAAGTTCCAAACAAACAACCACAGCTGACTCCACTACAGAAGCTGAATACATTGCTGCTTCGGAAGCAACGAAGGAGGCTGTTTGGATGCGAAAGTTCGTAATTGAACTTGGTGTGGTTCCGAACATGGCTTACCCGATAAGCATGTTCAGTGACAATATTGGAGCTATTGCACAGGCAAAGGAACCAAGGGCACACCAAAAATCCAAACACATTCAGCGTAAGTATCACATTTTGAGAGAATTCGTTGGAGCTGGAGAGATTTTGATTATGAAGACTCCTTCAGCAGAAAATGTAGCTGATCCACGACTAAGGCGATGACAACGAAGCAATTGGACCATCATCTTGAAAAGATGGGTATGAGATACAACATCGAATGGCTTTAGTGCAAGTGGGAGTTTGTTAGTGTATATTAGTGTATGCCCTAGAAACCATTCGTGTTGTCGGTTTCAGAGCATTTTGTCTTGTATCTATATATATCATAAATAATAGAAGAAATAGTTCTTCAATTCATATATGTAAATTGCTTCCTTTATTCAGTCATGCATTTAAAATAAAGTATGTATATGAATTGTCAGATGATTCATTTAATAGGTAAATGAATTATCGAAAAGGGTTCCTACGGAAGCAATATAAATTTGGGCAAATATATTATGCAGGTAGGCATACGGATGCTTCGAAAGATATCATGAGTTGATATAAGTACGGATGACGATGATATTCATGTCACTAGGGCCTTGGTATGGATTAACGGTTGGTGAACTGTTTTTGAGCGTGGACCGAATAACGACAAATCACTTGGAAAAGCATGTAGTCAATGATTTATCGTTTGGTTATATCGATGCGATGTAGTCCTTTGACACGAGACATTGTAGTCGGATCCGATATGGATGCGTATGGTTCATACGGTGTATAAGTATGAGACTAATCATGTTTCGTACAATAAAGCCTATTTGGTCATGCGTTGTTCATATGCGGAAACGAATGATGGTCAAGAGGGGATCCATTGACTCGGAAAATATAGGATCGGGAGTACGCGACTCCATCCGGATTCGAGTTCCTAGGCGAACATCGATAAATGTCGGGAAAACTGAATCTCGGCGAGTCTATTATTAGTCATACAAAAGTAAGTTTGTGATGACAAGTTAGGACATATTGATCGACAATTCGGTAGAAGATCGAGTTTAGGATTTTGACGTTCCATGAATCCATACTCGATTAGGATATCTCAATGGAGGGACTTTACCTGCATGGTACGTATGATCTGAAATGGGTTCGATGAAGTATTTCTTCATCGTGGTTTAGGGACTATGGCACATTGCTAGATGTTTACCATAGTCGTTGGGCCTCCGGACGGGTTTTGGATTCATCCAGAACCGGCTCACGGCTAATCCACGGTGGACCTACATGGTCACACCAATAGCCTTGGGAAGTTAGAGAAGGATGAGAGAGAAATGATTATCCGAAGAGGGCTAGCACCTTTCCGAGGGTAATACGGGATTTCTATAGTAATAGTTACATAGAAATCATTTGTGACATTTTAAGGGTTAAAATGGTCAAGCAATAATTAATTATATTTAATTATTATATCTTAAAGTGTTAAGATTAATGAGATGAACAAAAAATAACCTTTTAATAGTTAAAGGGTAAAAAGGGGTAAATTTTGGGTTGTTAATGTAAACTAGTTTAGTTTACATGGGCCCTTGAATAATATTGATTATTCAAAGGGTAGCATATTAAATTCATGGGGTCCCTTTATAAAATAAGATTTTATTGAGCTTGGAAGTGAAAAATAAATAATTGCAAAATTGCCCAAGTATATATAAATGCAAAAGGTTGCATTTTTGTTCATAACACATTGTTCACTCAAAGCAAAACCAAAACTCTCTCTAAAAGCCACGAACCACTCTCTAAACCTCTCAAGGTGGTGTTAAAGTGTGGAGGTCTCATTACTTTGAGGCTGATCTTCATCAATCCAAAGCAAAGGAGTAGGTAAAATCTCTTTTCCAAGCTTTGTTTGAAAACCGGTTTTTTGAATCCAATTTTTTTTATGCTTTCTTCTCCATTTCCACCACTCTTCATGCATGCATGCTGATCTTTCAGATGCTTCCTCTGTTAGCTTGATCAAATCGGCCTTGGATTATTTTGCTAAGGTTTCTGGATTAGTGACTAATGCAGAGAAGAGCCAGTTGTTTCTTTCTGGAGTTACAGATGAGGAGCAGATTGGGTTACAATCTATCATGGGTTTCCAGTTGGGCGAGTTACGGTAAGATATCTAGGGGTTCCTCTAATCTCTACCCGCCTTGACACTCGATTGTAGGCCTCGTTGGAGCGAATTCTCTCTCGGATTAGGCTATGGACGTCGGCATCTTTGACCTATGCAGGCCGACTACAATTGATAAAGTCGGTACTTTTCTCCATACAGGTTTATTGGTCCTCCATGTTTCTCTTGCCGCAGCTACAGTTAGATGAATTGAAAGTATTTTGGCCTCATTTCTTTGGAAGGGTACTTCTTTGTCCCATTCTGGTGCTAAGGTTGCATGGTCTTCTGTTTGCTATCCATTGACGGAGGGTGGCCTGGGGATTAAGAGGATCCAAGATTGGAATAGGGCGGCTATTCTCAAACATGTTTGGAGGCTACTTACGATAGATCTTATATGGTCTTCTTGGGCCCATTCGGTTCTCCTCCTCCGTGGTCGGTCCTTTTGGCATATCCGAGTTACATGGGGCTTCATGGGCTTGGAGGAAGATTTTACTTAGTAGGGTTTGGTGTGGGGGACCTTATTGTGACTTCTATTGGAGATGGTAGGGACACCATGTTATGGCGAGATCACTGGCTTCCGCAGGGTCCTCTGTGTGACTTGCTCCCTTTTAGAACCTTGACTTCCACTGGGTTGCCGTGGGATGCTCGGGTTTCAGACATTATTCGGGATGGTTTGTGGGACTTTCCTTGGGCAATTCAGACCTTCAGCATATCTGGGACTCTATTACAGTGCAGCCTTCGGTGAGTCATCGACCATATTGTGTGGAAGGGCCATCCATCAGGATGGTTCTCTATTGATTCACTTGGAATGTGTTGCGAGACAAGCGAGATGTGAACTCGATTCATCATCTCTGTGGTTTCCGGGCATATTCCACGTCACTCTTTCATTCTCGGCTCGCTTCTCTTGGTCGGCTTCACACCATGGATCGGCTCAGCTCTCATGGTGTCATTACGTCCTCCCGATGTGTTTTGTGCAGATCAGCTACAGAGACCCATGACCATTTGTTTTTCAGATGTGACTTTTCCAGTTATGTTTGGCAGGAGGTCACTACCAGGACGCTTTCTACATGGCCTACTCTCTCTTGGCTCCCTCTGCTTCAGTGGGCTAGTTTGCATCTTCGACGAAAAGGTGACTTCAGCCACCTTCTTTCCCGGTTAGTCCTTTCAGCCACAGTTTATTTCCTTTGGTTTGAACGGAATAATCGCGTGTTTAAATCGGCATTGTAGCTCCCATGAGATATTATTGTTTTAGCTATTTGTGAGCTAGTTTGGGTCAAGATTTTGGGCCTAGCACCTAAGTATGAGATCTCGCCTCAGCTCCGTGTGATATGGCATCTTCTGACTAGCTTTGTAAGGGACTTGCATGCTCTTTTGTGTCGGTTTGTGACTTTGTGTTTGTGGTGAGCCTGCGTGCTCTTTTTTGCCGGTTTGTGGCTTTGTGTTTATGGTGAGCCTGCGTGCTCTTTATGCCGGTTTGTGGTTTTTTATGGCATCTTCTTGCTTTGTGGGGAGCTGCGTGCTCTCTTTTCTGTTCATGACTTTGTGGGTTTTCCCACGTGTTCTTGACTGATAGTTATCAGCCATCCTCTTGAGGGTATGCCCCTCGTATTTGTATATTTTTTGTCTTTTATACATACTTACCTTATCCAAAAAAAAGTTTAGGGTTTAGGGTTTAGGGTTTTGGGTTTTGGGTTTTGGGTTTGGGTTTGGGTTTGGGTTTTGGGTTTAGGGTTTTGGGGTTTAGGGTTTAGGGGTTTAGGGTTTAGGGTTTGGGGTTTTGGGGTTTAGGGTTTAGGGTTTAGGGTTTGGGGTTTAGGGTTTAGGGTTTAGGGTTTAGGGTTTAGGGTTTAGGGAAAAAAAATTTAGGGAAAAAAAATTTTTTCCCCTTTAGGGATTTTTCTCTCAACTTTCGGGTAGGGTGTTGCCGCTACTTTGCCGGCTTTTTCTCGGCGCGTCCGGCATCGGAATCCGGCGATTCAACCTGCTGTGGAAAGCTTGTTCGGCCCTCTTTCCAATCGTTCTATCCGTGCTTGGTTTGGAGCTCTAGGTCGTCGGGAATTCTTCCGTTGAATCTGGCGAAAACTGCACTTCTGGATTTTCTTTGTGGTGGGTTTTTTCATTTGGGAATTGCAATGGAGTGCCAATACTGACTCATCCGGGCAAGATCGAGAATCCCCACATCCTTTCCCACCTTGTTGACCTTTGGTTGCCGGAAAAACCCACTGTTTTTTCGCGGAAATGTGAGGATTGGGTTGGGTTTGTATGCCATTTGGTGGACCTGTTTTGGTGTGATTTCTTGTGTTTTTCTACATGGTTTCTTCTATGTTAGGTCGACCGTTGTCTAGTGATAAGACAACATCAGAGTGGACTCGTTTGGATTATGCTCGGGTATGTGTTGAGCTAGATGCTACAAAGCCTTTGAGACGTCATATTGAATTTCAATGCCGGTTATCTGCAGAGCCTATTCAGATTACAGTGGAATATGAGTGGACCCCTAAGAGGTGCCCTAAATGCTGTGTTTTTGGTCATGTTTGTCACCAGCCAGAGGTACCTACTGCAGCCACAGCTCAGGGTAAGAATAAGAGAGTTACTAGTTTCCAAAAGGCACCAGGGAAATCAGTGCAATCCGAGAACTGTGAGCCTTTGAATCAGCCAGCCACTATTGATCCCATCGGGAGAGGCAGGGGGATAGAGAGGGATGTTTCAGTGCCATCTACAGTTTCAGTTCCGAGTACAGTTAGAGTTGGGGATGTTTCTTTGGCTTTGGTCCCGTATCAGTAGACTGTTCGTGCTAGCAGAGGTGAATTTTCTGGCTCTGAATCGGGGTCAGAACCTGATTCCCCCTTTCCTATTGAGGACGAGCAAGACCGTATTATGGGATTTACAAATTGCACAGAAAACACTCAGTCCTTTATGAGTTTGGGAGTAGGCAATCTACCTCTTCCAACAGGTATGCCTCGAAATTGGGCCATGGCCTTGGGCCACATTGTAGATGTTTCATGAGGCCCAAGATGATTTTTGGCCCATACAACTATATCTAACTATATCCACCCACTTATGGAGCTAAATCATCATTAAGAGATGGAAAAAAAATAGCATTGCGAGTTGCAACCCCATATGTAACTAGTAAAGATCAATTTAGAAATTCATTTTGTCAAGCTTTGTTACGAGCCTCAGTTTTCATAGAGCTGAAAAATTCTAAAATATGTTTGATTGATCATTTCACACTTTTGGCACAGTTTCAATAGTAAGCATCGTCAAATAACTTAAAACCTCCAATATGAGACACAAGATAGTACAAATTAAGAACAACAACAGTAGTGAATAAAATAAAGTAGCACCACAAATCTTATATATTAAAACCCTTAGTTTCATACTCTGCAACATTATAAGATGCAAAATTATAGACAAACATTAAGTATCATTTACTTTATCATAACCTGAACCTATTATTGTTGGAGAAGCATTAATACGTTTAGGAGAGCTATGACTTGTTCAAACTAACCGAACCATCCAGGTATGATAATGAGCAGTAGGATTTACCATCTTTGATAAAAACTCCCCTTAAAAGTATTTTTGACAACAAAAACCTCTGCACCAAAGACACAAGTGTCATTGATAAGGTATCCGTTTGATGGATTACGAAAGGTTTCCAGGTCCAAGAATTTGGAAAAGCCCCATTCTGTCTTCATTGAATGGAAACGCCTTATTCTTCCATCTACATCAAAAGAAAATAAAATATATATATACCAAAGAGCTAGAAAAGATAAATTTTGCTGAATTATATGTAGAGAAATAAGCTACCTTGAATTGTAACATACTTGTCCTGAAGCTGATCAAACACAAAAAAATTGAAAATCACGTTGATTTTCCACCCAATTGGGAAAGAACTCATTTCTGCCAATTCTAGATAAATAGATATATGACCTTCCCCTTTATTCTCCTTGTCCCCATTTGGATAGAGACACAATTTCCTATAATTGTAGATGAAATTCAAAATGTTAAAAAAGAGATGTAAATATTTATTCTTATCTATATACACTATATTGATATTATTTTGGCTGGATCTAATAATAAGTCCCTTATTTGGCTTGATTCTTCAAAAAGTTATATACAATTAAACAAAGTAGATATTATCTCATTAAATAAAATACCATTTGAAGCCCCCAGCATCAAAATTGTTTGAGATGAACTTGTTTAAGTTGGTAAGAGAAGAGAAAGACTGAATTTTTAACAAGTAATGACTAGGTGGAGCATCCCTTAACACTGGATGAAGATACAAATTTGTTAGATAAGGAAAACTGCATGGTTAATTGTGATAAAAATTAAATGAACTTATTAACTATTGTACTTGAAATCAAGAATGGATATATACATACCTCTTAGGACTGCTCCTTCTATTGAGTTCTTAAACTCCATATATATATTTCCCAATTGTGGAAAGAATAATCAATAATTAATTGGATTTTGCCTCTTGTTTCTTCTTCCTAATTAGGTATGACTGACTTTTATAATATAATTATTGAATGTTTGATGCCTTAAAAATTCAATCACCCAATATCAGAAAAGAATAAAGTAATTTCTTGATATTACATCTACAAAATTTTACGTCATGTACATATACCTCCCTTTCCTTGTAACTAGTCAGTTCCTTTATTCTTTTATTAAGGTTATATTAGTAATGGCACATCAAATTAATTTAATCTTTAAAATTTTACTTTTAGGTCCACTATAGAAAATTTAATAATGTCTATACATATTGAGTATTGAGTACCGATTATAGTTTTGGATGATTGGATCATCATCTAATGATTAGATAAAATTATGTTCTAACAAATTATAAATATGAAAGAAAGAATTGACAATAATGTATCCAAAGAGTTTCAAATAGTGACTTTAATCTAGAATATATAAGTGTAGAATGTTTGTTTTGAAGAATTGTATTTTCAATTTATTGATTTCACTAAAGAGTTACATTCTTTATATAGAGAGAATACAATCTACTGAACTCCTAATTATGCCAGTTACAAATTACACAGTATAATGTCTGACAAAATTAGGAGAAGAGAGCAGAAGGCATAGACATACTTTGAAATAAAAACCATATATATGATAATTTAAAGTAGAAGTTAATGACACTTGCATCATTGAAGCAGAAGTTACTTTGCTTGGTTTGATAAATTAAAAGTCTCTTAATTCTGATGAAACATGTTGCAATTACTTATTTAACACTTGACAATTGATGTATGGTTTTCATCAAATAATATTTTACAAATTTGATGAAACATTCTGGTAAGGTTTATCAATTATCAATTTGTTCATTTACATAAAAACTTAAATAATTTTAGCTTGAAATACAGACCTCTTAAAATGGCTCCTTTAGTTGAGTTCTTGAACTCCATATTTTCAACTGTAGAAAAATAATATTGTTGCGTAGAAAGTAAAGAGAGCAGAGAATTACTAAGAGTTTACAGAGTTAAATTTTGAATGAGCCAGCTATTATTTTTTATTAAATTTCTCATAAGTGGAACTCATCGGCTTTGAACCCAGTTTTCTTTCCTCTATTTTTCATAATAGTTGTCAGTAGATAAGCCTTTCCCATTCAAATCATTATTTTCGTAAGGGTAAAGAATTTTTTTTCAATGCAAACATATATGGCCACTTGTACTATGAAAATAAAACTACTACTGTAATCGAAATTAATGCAGATATGCACAATCATTAAAGATTTGCTTTCCCTCTTTATCTAAAATAAATAATATTTAATATATATTAGTGAAAACTGGCGAAAAAAGAAACTGGAGAGAATTCTGGAAATCGTGAACTCTTCTCTAACTGTTTTCTTAATTAAAAAACAGTAGCACATACAGTGTGAATCTTTATACAAAGAAGACACTATGTTAACTAAAACGACACAGTTTTAGAGTTGTGATCACAACATTAGGAAATTACAATAAGGACCTCCACAGTTTGTCCTTTTTCACATTTTGGTTGACATTCCCCTTTAAACTGGACTCTTTTGCTCTTGCTATCCCTTTTGCTAAACTTTTGTGAACTCCATTTTGTAAATCATTTTCCCTTAAAAAGAATGGACAAATCGTAAACTACAGTGCTTCAACACTTTAATAAAGCATTTCAAAGCTTCAACAAAAAAAAACTTCAACACATTTCAATAGCAAAAACAGCAGCTTCAACACTAGCAAAAAAGCAGCAGCTTCAACACTTCAGTGAACCATTTCAATACTTCAGTAAAAACAGCAACTTCAACACTTCAGTGAACCATTTAACAACAACTTCAACACTTCAGTGAACTTTTAACAGCAACTTCAACACTTCAGTTCACCATTCAGTAAAACAGCAACTTCAACACATTTCAATACTTTAGCACTTCAGCAAAGCACAGCAACTTCAACACTTAAATAGCTATTTTAGAAGCCACTTCAACTACAGAGTATTACAGAGCATTTCAATTACCGAAAAACAGCAATTATTTCAACTACCATTAGCAGTCATTTCAACTACCATTTAACTACCATTTCTACTGCAAAACACCCTTTCCAACTACAGAGCAATTCAATAACAGAAAACAACAACTTCAACTACTATTAGCAGTCATTTCAACTACCAATTTCTACTGCAAAACACCCTTTCCAACTACAGAGCATTTCAACTACCAATTTCTACTGCAAAACACCCTTTCCAACTACAGAGCATTTCAACTATTGCTACTTTAGATTACCACATTTCAACTTGACACAAAACTCCAATAACACAGAACAACAACTATTGCAGCCTCAATCACAAAACTACTGCTGCATATATATATATATATTTTTTTTGTCATTTCAACATACTGCAACTTTAGTCACAAAACTGCAACAACCACTTCAACATCAGAACAGTTGCAACAATCACTTCTCAACACAAAATCTCATTTCAACTTAACACAACCACTTCAACAACCACTTCAGTTCATCATATTTCAGCTCAACACAAAAAAAAACTTCAACAGCCACTTCAGTTCACCATATTTCAGTTCATACACACAGGCAACATTAAGCACTATTATATTTCAGTTAATACTTATAGGCTGTGGAGTGTCAACAACACAGAGTTTCTGTTTCAACTCTTGAAATTGAGTAATGGAGAGGGCTTTGGTTAACACATCAACTATCTGCAGTTTTGAAGGAACATACTGCGTAGCAATTTTTTTGGCTAAAACTTGATCCCGTATGTAATGAGTATCAATCTCTATATGCTTTGTCCGAGCATGAAAAAGGGGATTAGAAGCTAAGGCACCAGCGCTGACATTACCACGCCAAATTACTGGACAAGAATTGAGGGGTATTCCCAACTTAGAAAACAGACTTTCCAGCAATGCCAATTCAGTTGCTGTATGTGCCAATGCTCTATATTCAGCTTCAGTAGATGATAAGGCAACCACTCTTTGCTTCCAAGAGCTCCACTGAATCAGATTTGGCCCAAGATATACATAGTATCCACTGGTGGACCTCCTGTCATCCAAGTTACTACCCTAGTCAGCATCTGCATAGTATTCAAAGGTGAAGAAACGGTTTGAACTAAAGACCATGAGACTGTGTTCCTTTAAGATATCTCAAAACCCTCTTGCAAGCTTGCCATTGTAGCTTAGTAGGGGCTTGAAGGTACTGACTTAGTTTGTTGACTGTAAAACTAATATCAGGCCTTGTTAAGGTTAAGTACTGAAGAGCACAAATGGCACTTCTATACAAACTGGGGTCTTTAAACAACTCACTATCTGTGGCTGAAAGTTTTGTACCGCTGACCATGGGAGAGGGGAGGGGCGAATGGGCATCTTGCATCTTGGTTTTTTTAAGCAAATTAGTAACGTATTTGGTCTGCTTCAAGTGAATTTCCTCATGTGTTCTAGTTACCTCCAAACCAAGAAAAAGGTCACTGAACCAAGTGTTTTCAAGGCAAACTGAGTATTTAAAGTTTCAATTAGGTGTAAAATGGAAGAATTGTTGGATCCAATAATTAGGATGTCATCCACATAAATGAGGACATAGAGAACTTGAGCATTATCCTTAAAGATAAATAAACTGGAATATGAAACTGAATTCTTAAAGCCTTTGTCCAACAAGGCTTGTTTGAGTTTATCAAACCATGCTCTTGGAGCTTGTTTTAGACCATAAAGAGCCTTGTTTAGTTTGCACACATATGAAGAAAGGTGAGGAACTTCAAAACCTTTAGGTTGCCTCATATAAACAGTTTCAGTTAATTGACCATTAAGAAAAGCATTATTTACATCTATCTATTGAATGTCCTATCCGGAAGAAATAGCAACTGTAAGAATGATTCTAATGGTACTAGGCTTAATAACCGGGCTAAAAGTTTCAAAGTAATCCAACCCAGGTGTTTGTTGGAAGCCTTTAGCAACTAGCCTAGCCTTATATTTGGAGAGTGACCCATCAGCATTGAATTTTGTCTTGAAACCCCATTTGTTACCAACTACATTCATATCGGCAGTCTTAGGAACAAGACTCCAGGTTTCATTTTGCATTAAAGCATTAAACTCAGCTTGCATAGCCTTTTTCCACTCATTACTAACAAGAGCTTCACTTACTGTCAAGGGTTTAGGTTGGATAGTGGTTGTAGATGATGTAAGGCCAATATAAGACTGTACAGGATTTTGTTTTGTTGTTGAGAATTCACGTTGTATAGGGGCTGTTTTTGTTGTGAAAGATTCAGGTTGTGTAGTGGTGATGGTAGACCAAGTTTGGGCAGTAGAATGTTGTAAAGAGGATTTAGACCTAGTGATCATTGAATGTGAATTGATGGCCATGGGTAAAGAAGATGAACTAGGAGCAGAGAATTGTGATGGAGTTAAATCTACTATAAGAGAGCAACCAAGAGGATGAGAAGAGTGCTGTAAACTGGGCTGATTAGTAGGCAAGGATAGTGACTCACTAGTTGTACAATCGTTTTTAAAATAGGTAAAATCAACCTCAAGAGGGCAGGTGGATAAAGGTGTGTGAATTGTAGTTGAAGCTGACCCTGTAATATTTGTATCAGAAGAAATTGGACCTAAAGTAGTAGGAGCATCTATTGGGGCAGTAGTATGATGTAATGAAGACAAAGTGACAGTAGAATTGAAAGTAGAGCTACAAGGAATATTAGAAGTAGATTGAAGTGCTGAAATTGAAGCAGAAACTGACTTACCAACTGTTGAATTGAGACATGAATCAGGATTAGCCAATGCAGGAGAGACTTTGGCACTTATATCATGTGGGAGCTGAACAGAAACATAAGAGAAACTAGGAATAGAAGAGGTGGTTTCTGGTGAATCAAGTGGTATAGCAACAAAGTGAGACTGATTAGGGTTAGTGGCAAAGGGAAACTCTTGTTCATTGAATTGGACATTAAGGAGTGATATAAACTTTGCCTTCTCAAGTCAAACACTTATAACCTTTATGCACTAAACTATATCCAACAAAAGTACATTTGGATGAATGAGAACTGAGTTTATGAAGAAGACTGCAGTCTCAAATGCAAACCACCATAAATGCAGTGGCATAGAGGCATGAGCAACTAAAGTGAGGCCAGTCTCTGCTATATGTCTATGTTTGCGTTCACTTCTTCCATTTTGCTGGTGAACATGAGTACAAGAGTGCCTAAATTGAATACCAACAGCAGAAAAATATGACAGTAGACCCTTATATTCTCCACCTTGGTCGGATTGGAGACATTTAAGCTTACAATTAAATTGTCTCTCAACCAGGTGGTGAAACTTAATAAAAACAGAATTGACTTCAGCTTTTGTCCTTAAGGGAAACAGCCAAGTAAACCGGCTGTAATCATCAATGAAATGGACATAGTATTTGAAACCTTCTAGGGAGGTCAGTGGGGCTGGTCCCCACACATCACTATGAACTAACTCAAGTGGGTGTGTAGCTCTAGATGGAGACAAGGGAAAGTGATTTCTATGCAACTTGCCTAATCTACAGGCATCACAGAAAGGTAAGACAGAAGTTGATCCTGAAGGTTGTTTATCCATAGATGATAGAATATTGTGTAACACATCTGAGTGAGGATGGCCTAACCTATTATGCCAAAGAGATAACATATGTGTTTTGGTATTATTAACATGAAAAACAGTAGGTGAACTATGTGATATGTTGGTATTTTCAGTAGAGAGTGCTTTGGTGCCTGAAATTGATGAGATATGAGAAAAAATTGGTACTGTAATTATGCAATGCTGTGGTAGATAAATCATCACCAGAATTATGCAAAACAGTGGGAGAAATTAAGGAAGTAAAACCATTCAAGTTTTGTGTTTTATTAATAGGAAAAGAATTACAAGTATGCAGGATAGTATTACAATCATTAGGTTGTTTTGCAAAACCTGCCATCTTATTTCTAGTATAACAAGAGTGACTCATATCCTTTTCAGTACATTTATTGTGACTAGTGACTAGCTGAAGTAACAAATGATTGAGGAACACAAGGACCAGAATTGTCAAACCTAGCAGGTAAATGAGGGGAAAGAAACCTAGATGGAATATGCAACTGATATAAGCTAGCCTTAAGTCCTCCCTGCAGTAGTATTGCCCTGGTAGCCTTGTCCTTAACAATGCAACAATCCGAGTCAAATTCAACAACAACATGGTTATCTTTAGTGAACTTAGATATGCTAAGAAGATTTTTAGTAATCCTAGGAACACACAGCACATTTTTTTGATGTAGACATTTGGAATGTAAGGTATTTGGCAAAAAAGTAGAACCAATATGAGTAATATGTAAAGACTCACCATTGCCAACTTGTAGCTGCTTAACTCCATCATAATTTTTGCTGATAGTTAATTGATTGGGATCAAAGGTTACATGGTTAGTTGCTCCAGAGTCCATGTACCAGGCTGGGTCAACAGGAGCATTGAAATTGGGTGTGATTTGTGCACTACAAGATTGACTAGAGGATGGAACATGGTTGGACACAAAGTAAGCTTGGTTTGGTGTATGAGGTAGATTTTGAGTCTATTGGCTGGGAACATGAAACCCTTGCTGAGAATGAGTGGCAGAGGCCTATGTTGTGAGTCATTGTAATAATGTTGAACCTGATAATCAATAGTGGTGGCTGGTTGAGTCTGTGATCCATAAGAGATATATCCAGGCTGTGGCTGTGTACGATAGGAATTTATAATATAAACAAGAGGTTGCTGTTGAATGAAATGGGACTGCTATGAAGGTGGACGACTGTTGTATCCAGAGTTAACAGGGTTGGACATGCCAAACTATGGAGAAGGTCCAAACTGCGGTGGAGTCCCATTGTAAGCAGAGTTGTAGCGATGATAGCATTGTATAGTCGTATGACCAACCTTATTACAAACTTGACAGATTGGCCTCCCTCGACCACTAGATCTACCTCTGCCTCTACCACCAGAGTTATATCCTGAAGGTCTGAAAGAATAGGAAGCAAGTTGTCCATATATAGGACCAGTATCTGATGAATGGTTCTGACTACCTTGATAAGCGCCAGATGCACGAGGATAAAGCGAGTTCTCGGCAAAGAAGGTGACACATTAGGCAATCCATCAGATGTTGTAGACACAATGGTCAAACCAGCAGGTGTTGTACGCATTTTGTTTGTGGTCAGAGAAGACATATTTTGTGCATTGTTAAGAAAAGCTATGTTGAGTGAGCCTCCATGAAAATCTGTAGTATTAAACTTTTCAAGCCTCATTTCGTATTTACGAAGTGGCGAGGCTTGCTTGTAAGGTGATAAAATCAAATTTGGATTCGATTCTGGAAGTTAGGTTGACAACCACAGCATCAAACTCTGGCCCTAACCCATCCAACACATACTGAAGAAGCTCTTCATCGGTAATTACTTGTCCACTTGTAGACAAATTTTCAGCAATGTTTTTCATCTTTTTAACAAATTCACTAACACTGAGATTTCCTTTTTGAGTTGAGTGAAGCAGACTCTTTAAATGTAAAGCTCTGGCTTTGGAGTCAATTAAAAACTCATTTTCGAGTGTAAACCAAACTTCAGTAGAGAATTGACACTTCGATACAGTGGAGAACATATATTCAGAAATTGAACCCAAAAGCCAAGTGACAAGTAGTTTATCAGTTCTTTTCCAAGCTACATAAGCTGGATTAACTGTTTCTCTAGCTAGGTTTTCAGCTGATGTTCTATCACTTAGCTTATTTGAGCATTTAGGATATGTAAGAATAAAAGGTGAAGGACATGGAATTGAACCTGTCAAGTGTTCATCAAGCTCATGCGCTCTTGCAGCGAATAGAACTTGAGATCGCCAGAACTTATAATTGTTGGTATAGCTATCTCGTGTCAACTTAGGGCTAACGACTTGCAGATTTGACGAAAACACTGAGCACTGTGGATGAGCTGAGCCATGAAGCTCTTCTCCATGTTTTTGGTTTGATTTTCCAGAGGAATCGTAGCCATTGGACGCTTGTCGTCGCTCTGATACCAAGTGAAAACTGACGAAAAAAGAAACTGGAGAGAATTCGGAAATCGTGAACTCTTCTCTAACTGATTTCTTAATTAAAAAACAGTAGCACATACAGTGTGAATCTTTATACAAAGAAGACACTGTGTTAACTAAAACGACACAGTTTTAGAGCTATGATCACAGCATTAGGAAATTACAATAAGGACCTCCACAGTTTGTCCTTTTTCACATTTTGGTTAACAATATTATAGTCAAAATAAAATAATATCATACATACAAAGTTCTCTTATAAATATGTGAAACATTTTACTCCACGCCTTATTCCTTTCTCATTCTTAGTGTATTTTACAAACCAAATGCTTAAAGATAGTGCCGAGTTTTGAGTAGATTTTGATAGTTTAAAGCTTGTTCCTTTCAGTTGGTTAATATAAGCAAATAAAATTACTACCTGAGCCCATATGTAACTAGTAAAGATCAAATTTGAGATTCATTTTGTCAAGCTCTATTACGAGCCTCAATTTGCATAGAGCCGAAAAATTCTAAAATTTTTTTGATTGATCATTTCACTGACTTTTGGCACATTTTTAATTGTAAGCATGGTCAAATAACTTAAAAGCTCCAATATGAGATACAAGATAGTACAAAATTAAGAACAACAAGACTAGCGAATAAAAACAAAGTAGCACCACAAATCTTATATATCGAACCACCCCGACTTTCATACCCAGCAACATTACAAGATGCAGAATAATAGACAAACATTAAGTATCATTTATTTTTATCACAACCTGAACCTATTATTGCTAGAGAAGCATTAATACATTTAGGAGAGCTATGACTTGTTCAAACTAACTGAACCAAGCAATTGAACTTCAGCTTCAATGATGCAATTGTCATCCACCAAATAACCCTGTTTCGGATCTTTCAATGTATCTAACAACATAAATTCTGAAAAACCCCAATCCTCGACTGTTGGACAAAACATATGGTCTTCAACTGGAATCAAGGAAGAAGCACAGGTTCATAAGATTAAATTTCATGAGAAAAACCTTCCATAAAAAAAGTAAAATCATTGACAGTTCCCATTGAACTAACCTTTTTTTTCAATGTGAGGTCCAGTCTTTTGATTTTTGACACGCAGAATGAAATTTACAAATAATTTAGCATTAAAAGACCGATCATATGATAAATAAATTGAAATATTTTTTCCCTTGCCCTCATTATGTCCATTAGGGAAGAGAACAACATACCTACAAGACATTAATCAGCGTAAGCTATAGGCAAATATATAGCGACGAGAAGTAAATATATATTCAATCAATGCCAAAATCAATCATGCATATACGAACCATTTGTATGGTCCGAATGATTCAGAGATGCATTTTTTGTCGGTTAGGGCCGTAAAATTTTTCACTACCAAAGTATGATAATGAGTAGCAGGATCTTCCATCTTTGATAAAAACTCCCCCTTAAAAGTATTTTTGACAAGAAAAACCTCTGCACCAAAGACACAAGTGTCTTTGATAAGGTATCCGTTTGATGGATTACGAAAGGTTTCCAGGTCCAAGAATCTAGAAAAGCCCCATTCTGTACTCATTGAATGGAAACGCCTTATTCTCCCATCTACATCAGAAGAAAAAGAGAAAAAAATGAAATATATATACCAAAGAGCTAGAAAAGATAAATGTTGTTGAATTATATGTAGAGAAACAAGCTACCTTGAATTGTAACATACTTGTCTTGAAGCTGATCAAATACAAAAAAATTGAAAATCACGTTGATTTCCCACCCAATTGGGAGAGAACTCATTTCTGCCAATTCTAAGTAAACAGATATATGACCTTCCCCTTTATTCTCCTTGTCCCCATTTGGATAGAGACACAATTTCCTATAATTGCAGATGAAATCCAAAATGTTAAAAAAGAGATCTAAATATTTATTCTTATCTGTATACACTATATTGATATTATTCTTGCTGAATCAAATAATAAGTCCCCTATTTGGCTTAATTCTTCAAAAAGTTATATACAATTAAAAGAAGTAGATATTATGTCATGAAATAAAATACCATTCGAAGCCCCCAGCATCAAAATTGTCTGAGATGAACTTGTTTAAATTGTTAAGAGATGAGAAAGACTGAATATTTAACAAGTAATGACTAGGCGGAGCGTTCCTTAACACTGGAAGAAGATACATATTTATTAGATAAGGAACACTGCATGGTTAATCATGATAAAAATTAAATGAACTTGTTAACTATTATACTTGAAATCAAGAATGGATATATACATACCTCTTAAGACGGCTCCTTCTATTGAGTTCTTAAACTCCATAAATATATTTCCAATTGTAGAAAGAATAATTAATAATTAATTGGATTTTGCGTCTTGTTTTTTCTTCCTAATTAGATATGACTGACTTTTATAATATAATTGTTGGATGTTTGATGCTTTATGAATTCAATCACCCAATATCATAAAAGAATAAAGTAATTTCTTGATAGTACATCCACAAATTTTTACTTTATGTACATATACCTCCCTTTCCTTGTAACTAGTGAGTTCCTTTATTCTTTTATTAAAGCTATATTAGTAATGGCATACCAAATTAATTTAATCTTTGAAATCTTATTTTTATGTCCTCTACAGGAAATTTAATAATGTTTATACATATTGATTATTGAGTATTGATTATGGTTTTGGATGATTGGATCATCATCCAATGATTAGATAAAATTATGTTCCAATGAATTATAAATATGAAAGAAAGAATTGACAATAATGTATCCAAGGAGTTTCAAATAGTGACTTTAATATAGAATATACAAGTGCAGAATGTTTGTTTTGAAGAACTATATTTTCAATTAATTGATTTTCACTAAAGAGTTACAATTTTTATATAGGAAGAATACAATCTATTGAATCTCCTAATTATGTTAGTTATAGGTTACACAATATAATGCCTGACAAAATTAGGAGATTACAAAATACCTATAATATTTTGAAAATCGTAAGCCTGACATAATTGAAGGATTACAGAATAATTAGAAGATTTACAAGAATATTTAGAAAACCTCAACTATCACGCCCCCTCCCGAGTATCCCTATCCCACCGGATCTAGGCGTTCCAGGAGACTCAAGATCCTGAAAGGAAGGTGAATACTCTCTCTCTCTCTATATATATATATATAAAACATTCATAAAAAAACAATTCCGTTTACAGATGAAAGTGAAAAGTAGTGCATTTGCATGTTAAAGGTTTAGAAGGTGGAAATACACAAATAATTATTCTAAAAGCGGGAACTGAAATCCAGTTACAAAAGAAACATAGTATCAAAGTCCACTAAACTTTTAAAAAAATGCAGATCATCATGCATCAAGGCCAACCTAGAGTATAAAGTATGCTCCACACGAACCCGATCTACGATCCTAGGGGAGGAAACATAAAACAGTGAGCTGGGAAGCCCAGTGAGCGGATAATATATTTTATACGAAAATAACTTTAACTTTGAAAACATGCATGAATAATCCAGTTGTATGCCACACAACACTAATGCACTTACATGATAAGGCAACAAACAATATATATTATTCTCGGATGCCATGAAATCAGACACCACTATCATATAAAATAAATCAATTATCACCACCCTACTAGCACTTAGGGGCCTGGATCATAACTAATTGAATCAGCCCCTAACTCAGACATGAAGCTACACCACCTGCAATCACCCTCGGGGTGGCACCATCCACAGTCTACCCTTGGGATGGTACGAACATCATTGGATAACCATGCTTGACCCACAGTCTACCCTCGGGGCGGCATGATATGGTATCAAATATAATCTCGCCCACAGTCTACCCTCGGGGCGTCTAAAATCCCACACCGGCCAATAACTGCCTGGTGTAATCCCGCCTAGAGCTCGTCAGGCGTCCGTCTTGTCCTAGTAGGATATCCCAATGGTTTGGTAGGACAGACCATCTCAATGCACGCATAAGGATAAATATCAAATACTAGCTGATGTCTGGAGGGGGAATGAGTACAGTTTCCAATCCGGGAGTCAAACATAATAATAATCATGCATCCACAATTTAATTCCAAATATGCATCATGCATGTCTTACGCATATATAAAGTATAATATGATATAAAATTCCAATAAAAAGGCATGTAATCATGAATGCAATGCTCACCAAATCAAAATACAAAAGTATGTAAAATTCTATTTACACCCTATACTTATCATCAATTTTACTAAGGTCCATGACCAAAACTTCTAAACATGACAATTAATCCACGACCTTCCAATTCATTCTACACCATTTGTTTCAAAACAAATAAAATACTCCCAATGTTTCCAGCAGCCATATTCAAAGTTAATCATGCATTTCAATTTTAAAACAAAACTAATTACACGCAAATTCCCATTCCGCAAACAATTAATTAGTTGACTTCCCACACATGCAATTACATCTTACAATGCAAATTAAACAAAATTATATCATTAATACACCTTTCCAGCAACCGAAATGCACATGCAATATACCATTCAATTCATGTAAAAGCCATACCTAATTATAAGTAACATGCAACGCATAAGTACCTCTTTTTAATAGCAATTTACCCAATATTTTGATAAACATAATTTCATACTCTCAATTCCAAACACATGCATGTCATAGAGATATTCAATTTATTAGAAATTCAAAACTAAAGAACTAAAATAAATCCTCAATCAATCGGGTATGCACATGCATATGATCAGGGCCGTCTCTGGAATATTTGTGACCCTAGGCAGGAGTTACTTTGGGGCCCTCTAATAATATAAGCATATATTAAAAAAATTATTATTATTATTATTATTATTTTATTTTTATTTTTTTGCTTTTTGAGATGAAAAATCACTAGGAGAGGTGGACAGCAACCGGCAGGCTAACAAGGTTAGGTTGGTGGGGGGTTTTGGAGAGTAGATGTTGGAGAAGTGATGGGTGATGAAATTGGTGATTTCCAATGCCAAGATTGATAAGAAAATGCTTGAGAAGTCATGGCCCAAAAGGTATCGATGGCCGGCGATTGGCAGAGCAAACAGATAAGGTATGATAAGGGGTTTTGGTGAGTGGGCTGAGGGGAGGAAGATGGTGGTGTCGGGGAAGGCCAACAATGTCGAATACATGCCAAAAAGGCTGAAAATGGCTGTCGTGTGGTGGAGTTGGGTTGCAAGATTCATAAAAAATTAGTCAAATCGTGGGCTATCAAGGATGGGAAATGATAAAATGATGATTTCGGTCGATTTTGGTGAGAAAATCGACCGGAACCAAAATTGACCGAAATCAACTCCAAACCACTGGCGGCAGAAGAGGATTGGAGATGATTTATGTGAATGTCAAATTTTGGGATTGAATTAGGGGTGAGAAATTTGAGATAAGTAAATAACTATTTTAGTCTTCCATTGTTAAAAGAGATTCAATGTGTTAATTTAGGGGTATAAATAGAATATATAAAACTAGAGGTACAAACTTACTATTTTGTTAAACTTTGGGTGGGAATATATGTAAAAAGTTTATAATAAATTTAGGTTTTTTGGCTTTTTTTGGGGGTCCCTTGGCTTAGATAAGAAATTATAAACCATTTTTATTTTTGTAAAATATTCAAAAAAAAAAAAAAAATTTATAAAAAATTTGGGCCCACTTTTTTTTGGGGCCCCTTTTTTTTTGGGGGCCGTAGGCAGGTGTCCTCACCTGCCTAGCCCTTAAGCCGGCCCTGCATATGATCATTCCAACCAACACATGATTTTAAATGCAAGTTTAATAATATTCCACTCACACTTTCTCCTTTGCTTTTAACCCAAGTACTTGGTCCTCCTATCTTCTTCACCTATTTGATTCAAAATTGTTATAGGAATTAAGATCTAAACAAAGAGAAGATGAAAGATCGATTAAAAACGATAAAGGATTGAAAATGCATGTGTAACACTTATTCCTTTACCCAAAAATTCTCTAAAAATTCTTCTCCTACAAGCACCTCTGGGCCCTCCTCTATTTTAACTCAAATGTTAATTTTTTTCTCTCTTTCAATGTACATAGGAGAATGAATGTGAAATGAGAAAGAGAAAAAGAATAAAACAAGCTTCTCCTCTCTCACTTTTTTTTTTTTTTTTCTCTCGACTATCTCTTTCTCCACTCCACCATTCCTCATCTCAATTTAATAAAATTTCACAACCATCATTGGCAAAACAATGTGCCAAAACCGGGGCCTAATTCTCCAAAAGAAATTACCTTTAATCCATCTTGCAATGGCTAATTGTCATGCATCCCTTAGTTTTTGATTCTTACATCTTGCACCCCAAAATCCTTTAAATAAAGTTATGTTTTATCATGATCTCACCCCTGGAAAATTATGCATGTGCCCTTGCATGACACAATATTAAAAAGACCCCTCATCTTTAATCAATTTCATAATGTTGCTGAAAGATTTTCACACTTCCAATTTCACACAAGTGCTCTTGCAAAACTATTTAATAAGCCAACCATGCCTGATTTCTTACTAAAACTTCTCCAAAAAGTTTCAATTCTTACATATTACCCCCTAGATTCACATAAATAAAATTAAATAAAACCCACAAAGAGAATACAGAGTCTTACATCAACAATCCCCCTCAAGTTGGTGCCTAGATGTCACACAGTGGCTACAAATGATGAGGAATGATCAACATCTTCCTTCTTTTCCACAACAATAGCAGTAGAATTTCTCTTTGAATTCTTCTTCCTTTGATTGCGATTATGATCCCACCAGTCTGGATATCCAACCAGTTCAAAACATTTGCTCTTTGTATGACCAGATTTGTTGTAGTGACTACACTTTTTGTCAGTGTTGTTGGGTTTGCTGAATTTTGTTTGTGCATGTTGGCTTTTATTCTAAGCTACCATTGCTAAAGTTTCAACATTCCTTGATTCTCCCTTCAAGGTAATATGATGTATCGCCTCTCGTGGGACCTCCAAGTAACTTTCTTCCAGATTTGAAACCTGGATTTTTGAAGAATTTCTCCACAAATTTGTTCAAACTCTACATCTAATCCTGCAAGAAATATGTGTACTTGTAATTGCTTGACAAATTTCTGATATGCTATTATTTCATTGGTCGCCTTCATGACCACTTTATTGTGGTGGTTTAATTCTTGAAATATTTCTATCAACTCTCTATAATACACAAAGAGTGTGGCCCTCCATTTTGTTTAGTAGTGAAGGCTCTTTGATGCAATGAGAAGAAAAGTAACTCATCACTTCCATTATAGAAGGCTTTGGAAAGAGCACTCCAGATTTCGTGAGTAGGAGATAAGCATAGGTAACGCTTCATAATTTCAGGAGACATAGGCATCAGCAACCACCGCTTGACTTTTGGTTTTTAGGCATACCATTTTTCATACCCCTCATTTGACTCTTTTGGTTGTTTCTTTCCACAAATATAGGAAAGTTTTTCCCTCTTAGCAATGTGCATTTCCATGAGCCGAGATCGCACATCATAGTTCGATTGGTAAGGGTAATTCCTACGTTGAAAGCTCCATTAGATTGAATATTAATAAGGTTTTGACCCTGGTTATGCCAATATTTTTTTATTTTATTTTTTTTAAGTAAAAGAGAAAAAAAGATGAAGCACGCAAACTCTCAAAAAGTTCACCAATGTCTCCTCTCGGTAGCAACCAGTCGACATCATTAGCTTCGGCAGGTCATCGTCAGATAGAAGAAAGACGATAGCAGCAGAAGATAGACGACTTCGACTATCAGTTTTCTTGGTGCCAATGATAATCATTTTTTTTGGATGTCGACAATGGTTCTTGGCAATGATTGGAGCAGATTGATGATTTGATCTTCTCGATGGTGACTAAGCTTTGACAATCAATTATCAATGATGATCGAGTTTTGGCGTCGACTTTGAGACTTCGATGATCTGATTTGTTCAAAGACAACTGGACTCCTTTTGACTCCGGTGACAACCGTTGGAACAACGACTGATTTCCAATTGGTGGTGTTGTTTACGTGGCTGGAGTTGATGGTTGGTGATTTATGTTTGATTGATGTTTGGCTGGTGTTGTTTGCGTGGTTGAAGTTGATGGTTGGTGATTTGGGTTTGATTGGTATTTGGCTAGTACTTAGGTTGATTGATTGTGGTTATTTTTTTAGTTACTCGTTAGTGTATTTCCCATTGGTTGCTCTACAATAAGCAATTAAGATCAGAGAACATGGCTCTTATACCAAGTTGTTTTAAAGAATTGTATTTTAAATTCATTGATTTTCACCAAAGAGTTGCAATCTTTAAATAGAGATAATATAATCTACTGAATCTCCTAATTATGTTAGTTACAGATTACACAATATGTTGCCTGACAAAATTAAGAGATTACAAAATACGTAGAATATTCTGAAAATCATAAAGCTGACATAATTGGAAGAGTATAGAATAATTAGAAGATTCATAGAAAATTTAGAAAATCTCAACACAAAATTTTAACATCAAATTTGTATAAATATTATTTGATGACAACCATATATCAATTGTTGACTCTAAAAGAAGTAATTGTAACATGTTTCATCAGAATTAAGAGACTTTAAATTTATCAAACCAAGCAAAGTAACTTCTGCTTCAATGATGCAAGTGGCATTAACCAAGTAACCCAGTTTCCGGCCCTTTAATTTAGCCAACGACATGAATTTTGCTGTACCCTATGCCTTCTTTGTACAGGAGCCACGATGTTATCTGAAGATATATAATAAAAAAGCTCCATCAAACTTAAAAGAAACCAAAAACTTTACACGACACTAAATCTTTGAGCGCACATTATAGAGTATTTTGAAGTAAAAAGTCTTCTTCGTTCATTTGATCTTTGACTCGCAGAATAGAATTCACAAACAATTTAGTATCGTTAGGAATACTTGACCCAAGAATAAATAGATAAAGTGAAATGTAGCTGCCTTTGGCTTCTCCAGTTCCTCTAGGGTTGAGACCAACTTCACTGCAAAACATTAACAAGCAACTTTATTAGTAATTTGAGTATCAATGAGAAGTAAATTAAATCAACAAGTGTCAAAGGGATTTTTAATCTACCATTTTCGGTCTCCAAATGGCCAGGATTAATGATATTTATCAACTAAAGTCGAAAAATTATAAGCTTCCAAGTATGGAAATATGTAGCAGGCTCCTTCACCATGGATAAGCACTCCCTTTTGGAAGTGATTTTGACAACAAAAACCTCTGCACCAAATACACAAGTGTCATCAATTAGGTATCCCTTTAATTCCAAGTCTATAAATTTAGTGATTCCCCATTCAGTCTTCATTGCATGGTAACATCTTTCAATCCACTCTGCGGGACAAACATGTAAAGTTTCTATAGTTATACATTGTCAAGGAAAAATATAACATGCAACAGATGCATAAAAAATTATACAATGATATATCATTGTAGCTTGTGTATATCATGTGCACTAATGTAATATACTCTCATTAGATGACTACTAGTGCATTTCACAGAAGACTATTCCCTGTTGTCGAGGACTTACCTTGTACAACAACATTCTTGTTTTGAAGCTGATTTAATATAAAAAAAAATTGAAAACCATCTTCAGATCCCACCTGGAATAAAACGAACTCCTTTCCACTAATGCCAAATAAATAGAGATAAAACCTTCTCATCTTTCTGCTTGAGAATCTAAAGAAATTTGAATATTTCATGATGCAATAACTTTCCACGTATGACAATCGTTGGCGGGTTTCATCATTGATAAATGCTCCATATTATAAGTATTTTTAACAATGAAAATCTCTGCACCAAAGACGCAAGTGTCATTGACAAGGTATCCATTTGAAGGATTCTGAAATGTTTCCAGGTCCAAGAATTTGGAGATACCCTAATCTATCTTCATTGCATGGAATTTGTTGGTGAAAGGCTGAAAAGTGGACATGATCAAAGTTAGAGGAGCTGTTGGTTATTTCACATATGTCATTTACAAGCAACGGTGTCGTTTTGTAATGGTTGTCTTGTTCACTTCAGTAGCTCATTATTATCTCACTACTTTTCTCTTTTCACTTCTCCCATTTTTTTGATGAACATATGCAAACAGGATATGCAGTTTGCAGTTTGTGGTTGTTTAGTCTGTTGAAACAGATTCTGCAGCAGTTGGTGAATATTGTAGTTTGCAAAAAGGGTTGAGAAAACAAGATATGCAGTTTGCAGTGTGTGGTTGTTTAGCCTGTTGAAACAGATTCTGCAGCAGTTTCAGCTAATGTTATGAAATGCAGTTATGAAAAATGCAGTTAGTTCTGAAGTTGTAAATTCTGCAACAGTTTCAGCTGATGTTATGACATGCAGTTATGAAAAATGCAGTTAGCTCTGAAGTTGTAAATTCTGCAGCAGTTTCAGCTGATGTTATGAAATGCAGTTATGAAAAATGCGGTTAGCTCTGAAGTTGTAAATTCTGCAGCAGTTTCAGCTAATGTTATGAGATGCAGTTATGAAAAATGCAGTTAGTTCTGAAGTTGTAAAATGACTGTTGATGTGTACTGTGTTGCTGGGAGAAACAAAAGCTCTGAAGAAAAATGTCAAGTATGAGGAGTAGTTCAGTTTGAAGAATTTTTTTTTTTTTTTTGAAGAGTTGTGCAGTTGTAAATTTTGCGCAGTTGTTCCTGAGCAGTTTTGTGAAAAGTACTGAAGTGCACTACTCAGAGGCAGAGTGCAGTTTTCATTGTTTTACCTGAGGGTAGTCTAGTCTACAGGGGCATGTTGTCCACAGAGCTTTAAAGGCTGGTTTTTTTTAACAACTGCAGTGTTATTACTCAGGAGCATCAATTCAGGCCATAATTCAGACAAGTTACCTAAGGGTAGTCTCGTCTACAGGGGCATGTTGATCACAGAGTTCAAAGTAGGGCATTGAGTTTTAGGGGGAATGTTGGTGAAAGGCTGAAAAGTGGACATGATCAAAGTTAGAGGAGCTACTTGTAATTTCACATATGTCATTTACAAGCAACGGTGTCGTTTTGTAATGGTTGTCTTGTTCACTACAGTAGCTCACTATTATCTCACTACTTTACTCTTTTCACTTCAGTTTACTTTCTCTCTTTCGAAGATGTGTATATAAATCCCTAAACATTGTAATCTCGTTAATTACTACAGATCAATAATATCGTATCCTCTTTTTCTTCATTTTCAATTTCTTTCAGTTTCTTCTCAGAATTGCCTTAATCTTGCTTCTGCATAAAAATACTCTTAGTCTTCATCTCACTATCTTCAAAAGAAAATCACATAAATTAAAAGGATGAGCTAGAATTATGTAATAAAACTTTACTGTAACTTAAATAGTGATGAAGTTACCTTGTAGAGCAAGGTACTTGTTCTTCAAATGATTAAATACAAATAATAATAATAATAATAATAATAATAATAATAATAATAATAAATAAAATAAATAAATAAATAAAAGATGACAATGGCGTTGATTTCCCACCCAGGAGAAAGAGCTCATAACTACCAATTCTTTTTCAATGGAGAAGTGACCTTTCCCATTCTTCTCCTCGTCCTCATTTGGGTAGAGACACAATTTCTTGTATTTGCAGATTAAATTCAAATAGTTAAAAACTAATGAATAAATAAATAAACAAACTTTATATCAACATGAATTGTAGTGATGTAAATGTTGACATAAATAAATTAATGAACACCATTTGAGTCCCCCCGCATCAGACTTGTTGGAATAGTATTTGCAAACTTTAGATAAGAATGAAAAAGACTGAATTTTTAACAAGTAATGGCTGCGCGGAGTGTCCCTTAAAACTAAAAGAAGATAAAAAAATTTTAGTGACAATACAATGTATATTCATATGCAAATTAATAAAAATTTAAATTGCTGACTTAAGATGGCTCCTTGATCAGTTGATTTTTTGAACTCCATATTTTCAATTGCACATAAACAATTTAGTCCTTGAACAAGTGAATGTATTAATCTGGTCCTTAGGTTCTAAAAAGAGGCACTTCTAATCTAGGTAAAATCATGTAAGAAGACTAGAATATCCTTTCATTAAGGTCTTATCATTGGCTGAGCTATGCCTGGTAGGGTTCTATGCCCTTCCTCAACTTTTAAAAACTCCTTGAAGTTTTTTATGGATTTCAATTTTTTTTTTAAAGAGTTGAGTAGTTGACTAAAATATATTAATTTGTTTATGCTTCTTCTCCTTTCTAATTTTTGTTACATTTTGAAAAAGTAATTAAATTTATATGAAATTATGAATTGAGGTTTGAGTTATATTAAGTTACAAAAGAAAAATTCATAAAAAAGAAAATTTACGATAATCTTACAAAGTTGGTTTTGCATGTATATAATAATTTCTCATTAGTTTTTTTTTTTCAAATAAAATATATTTTAAAAATGAGTGAATAAATTTTATGATTAACACATCTTATTTAAATAATCAATCTTGGTCATAGATGTGCATTTGAATTTTTAACCGAATCTTATTTTCTATAATGCTTTAAATGAAATAATCGGATATTATTAATTGGAGGACAACTTTTTAAAAAATTGTTAGAAAAAAGACACAAATTATCATAGGAAAAGACACCATTTGAAGTCCCCTGCATCGAACTCGTCTGAAAGGTTTATCAATCATCAATTTGTTCATTTATATAAAAACTAATAATTCTTAAGTGTATTTTACAAACCAAAAGCTTAAAGAGAGTGTAGAGTTTTGAGTAGATTTTGATATTTTAAAGCTTGTTTCTTTCAGTTGGTTAATAAAATCAAATAAAACTACTACCTGAGCCCTTTTTATTAGACTTCATTTAGCAGCAATCTTGAATTCTTAACGGTGGGAAATTATGGCATGATTATTCTAATTTTGTTGAGGATTCAAAGCTACCCTACTCTATACACTCTAAATTTGAAAGATTTTCTTTCTTTATTTTCTCTTATAATCAGCCTGCCCCATTCAAATTAATATTTACCCTGAATAATTTGGTCCTTCTTGTGATCCTTATTGTTTGACCGATAAATCATGTAACGAAGCGGCTAGTCTAATGTAACCCTGTGAATTCCATAATCCAATACCAGAGAAGCCAACCTAGCCTGTGTATCTGATGAGAATGCAAAATGTCATATTT
>CM047898.1:2206460-2228069 GCA_026229545.1 Pistacia atlantica
GGCTATCTTTGACAACCCTATCTTGGTCGTCATAAAAAAAAACAGATTTGGCCGTCAACGACTAGAGCTGGCGGCCATAGATCTGGCCGGAAAAAGCCATATCGACCATATCCAACCAATAATGTACCATTACAATAGATTCCGGCCACCTTCTAGTTGTGGTGGCCAGAATCTCGCAAATATGGGTGGGTGGTGATGTTTTTGTCAATTTATAAATTTTTATTGTTAGAGGTGTTTAGTTAAATTAACAAATCTAGGGGGTTAAGAATAATCTAAATATTTTAAGTTGAATAGAATAATAGTGGCTTCGTTTGTTTCAGTTTTGGGAATACTACTTTTAGTATTCCCAAAAAAGTTAAACAGTAAAATACCAAAAAACTCAGATTTTTTGGAATACTACTCCCAATATTATTCAACTTTTTTTAAACCCCTTAAATTTGATAATTTAATTAAATACCCCTATTTTTTTTTTTGAAAATTACAAAAATACCCTAGTAATCCATGTTTACCAGATTCCGGCCATCACTGCCGGAAAATGGCCGGAATCTATTAGGATGGCACACTACCGACTGAATCTAGCCGGTAGTGAGCCGATCTAGCCTTTTTCGGCCAGATCTTTGGCCGTAAAAGTCAGTAACGACGGCCAACAAACGGTCGTCGTTAACCATCAATGACGACCGTTTGTTGCCATCGTTGACGAGCAAAAACGGCCGGCGGTCTGCGCTGCGCCAGATCCACCATGGATCGTGGCCGGAAAGGTTATATCGGCGCGACGCACCGGCAAGATCTAGCCGGCCTCCATGCGCCGTCATACGGTGATCAGCCACCCTCCCAGGTGGTGGCCATGTCCTGTATTTGAGGGTTGGTTGGGGGTATTTTTGTTAACTTTTAATGTTTTATTATATGGGTGTTTTTATAAATAAATAAACATAGAGGGTATTTTATTAATTTATAATTCTTACATCGTAATACTCGCCCAATTCAACTTTTTTTTTAACTTTTTTCAAAAAACTTTTCTCAAAAACTCAAAATTTTGAACCAAACGGAGCTAGTGTCTTTTAAAGAGAATTTTGAATATTGAAACAAATATGTATTTGGATAGGATTAGATAGGATTGGATAGGATAAGGTAAAAAATAGTGAACCAAAGGAGCCCACAAGGATTTCTATTTTTAAACCCAAACCCAATAATACTAAAATGGTCGACAACTTCAACAATTTTATATATAAATTATTTTAACCATTTCTATCTAAACTCTTTCTAACCACATCAATGTAGAGCAACTCTTTAAAGGTGTATTCTTTTAAGTTCAAGTCCCCAATAAAACTAAAAAAGAAAAAGGGCATCTTCTCAGGACGGAACCACGGTATGTGCCCACACGGTTGACAAAAACCAGTGAATTTCGAAGTTCAGCTCAGAAGCCATTAATGACAAAAACAAGAGAACTTCATGTGACATTTTAGCTTGGGCCCAAAAAGTGCTATGTCCATTTCCACCCCATTACCAGAAAAGCCATTGTTGAAACATGTAAATAAAGTCCAAATTCGAAAATTTACAGGCTCTTTTTAAGCCCAAAAATTGCTAAATCCACCTCATTATATTAGTTCGCTTACGAAATTATGGGCCTAGGTTGGCCCAAAACACAGAATGAGATCCGGGTAGAATCTATAAAAAACGAAACTTAGAACTAGGGTTTATCTTCTGCGAGAGCGATAACAGAGTGAGATTAGCGCATTGTTGCCGCCTCCTAGTCCTTTCACTGCAATCTCCTCCTCTTCGCAATCATGGTAATTCTCTCTCTTTTTTTTCCAATATGTTTGATTCTGTGCGAATCAAACAGAAAATTAAATTAAATATAAAATCAGCTGCTCCAATTGTTTAATCTTCTGTGCATTCAGATCATTCCAGAGAAGAACCGTCGTGAGATTTCCAAGTACCTCTTTCAAGGTATCGTCAATTGACTTTTGTGTCTTTTTTTTTTAAATAAAATTCTGTTTGCATTTTTAATATAGTGTATAGACATTTTACTTTTCATGTCATTATTAGAGGGTGTGTGCTATGCAAAGAAGGACTACAATTTGGCAAAGCACCCGGATATCGATGTTCCAAATCTACAGGTGATTAAGTTGATGCAGAGCTTCAAGTCAAAGGAGTATGTTCGTGAGACCTTTGCTTGGATGCATTACTACTGGTACCTCACTAATGAAGGCATCGAGTTCCTCAGAGCTTACCTCAATCTTCCCTCTGAAATTGTCCCTGCCACATTGAAGAAGCAGGCCAAGCCTGCTGGTAGTAGGCCCTTTGGTGGCCCTGGCGATCGTCCACGGTATTTTTTTTTTCCTTTTATTAATTGTTATTGCTTTGTTGTTTTGGCTTTTTAGTGTTACTGGTTTTGATTTATATGTACTCCTAGATGAGGTTAACTGTGAATATGGAAGTGGATGATTTCATGCTTGCAATGGAAATGTGTTCATGTGTGATGATTTGCAGATTTGTAGTTTTCTCAGCGAATTGGAATCGTAATTTCAATCTAGTTTTAACTGAATTTTTATGGTTTCTTCAAGTTTCAAATATTGTATCACTTAATTCGGCTATGGAGTAAATGCTGCTTCATTGAGATTGTCTTATAGGTTCATTTCATTGGTTGCAATTTAAATTGGATTATTGTTTACTGTATTATAGTGGTCCACCTCGCTTTGAGGGAGAGCGGAGGTTTGGTGATAGGGATGGCTACCGTGGAGGTCCCCGAGGACCAGGTGGTGATTTTGGTGACAAGGGTGGAGCTCCTGCTGACTACCAGCCTTCTTTCAGGGTAATTTTCTTGTTTTTACTCAAGAAGCATCTTATCGTTTTTTCTTTCTTGAATGGGTCATGTATGCTTATATGTATTTTTCATTTCATATACATTCAATTTTAGTCATAGACACGTAACATATTGTTTGCATGGTCTGACGTTAGCCCAACATCAAATTGTTTGCACGTTACAAATACTGAAACAGCACTAGGGTTTGATTTGATTGGGTTGGACTTGAAATTTTGGACCATTGGTCACGCCAACACCAAGTATGAATGGGTTGTGCTAGCATGAGCCAGCCTATTTGAGTTTCGTGCTTGGTATGACCTAAATGGTTTTGTGCAAAAGCATGATCCAGATGGTATTCATGTTGACACAGCTCAAATAAGCTTTGTAGTGACAACTCAAATGGGCTATTTTGGCACGTCCCATTTAATATGTCATTGCTAGTGTTTAAAAAATAGAAGTGGCTGAATATATAATAGCAACCCAGTAGGCAAGAAATGATGCTTGTCAACATGATTAGCTTAATTTTGCGATCTATATATTGTGATAAAGAGACTTCAAAGTTGTATGTTTCTAATTTGTGTGACATTCATTATAAACTGGTATTTGTACATTGTGTTGGCCATTGCTAGAGTAAAAGCATATTCATATGCTGGTTTAACTTGCAGGGTCCTGGTGGAAGGCCTGGCTTTGGTCGCGGTGGTGGTGGTTTTGGTGCAGGGCCAACAAGCTCAAATCTTCCTTGAGAGATGATTACTGCCTCACGAGAGTTTTTAACATTTTTTATTACAAGCTGAATTAAATGTCGTTATTCTATTTCGTTAATAGCAATATTTGCTCCTTTGCGCTAGTTTGAGACTGTTACTGTGTGGGAATTTTGTTGGCTCAGATCTATAAGTTTTCTTTCCTCAATCCAAAATCTTATATGATTTGCATGCAATACTTGTATACATAAGATGTAGGATTTCTAATGTTATTAACTTATTATTGTTTTTACAAAATGATTTGAAACTGGTGATACTGACTTAAATACTAATGGTCCTAATGGATTCAAAAGTGTTTCAGATTATCAGGTGGTATCCTTCTCATAATTAACTAAGAAATATCCTAAACGCCACTCACTGGAAGATAAAGTAACTCCATTCTCAAACCAGATGCAATGCCTCGAACCAACAATTAAAGATGTACCAATCCCTTCCCCATATCAATTCTGAGATTCAACCTGTCACTTCGTCTTTGAACACCCATATTTAAATGCAGTAAAGAACCACTTTCTATGAAAAAGATGGAAGCCCTAAAAGTGGACTGAAATCACTACCTTGTGAACGAGCTTTGATCTATTATTAATTAACTGAATTAATCAGCATCCAAGCCCGGTTTTAAGTTGTCGTTGATAATTAAGGTTGGAGTGGGTAGCAAAATATTATAGATTATAGAATCACAAATTCTTTTGTCAAGTGAAAATTCAGCTCTCTTTCGATAGTTTGATAATTCGTTCGAGACTCTTGAATATATTACTAAAGAGGTCTTGAATTTGAATCCCCACGACTATTAATAAAGGATAACCACTAGAAGTTTACTTGACCACTAACTTCAAAACCTTAGAAGATTAATTAAAATATACATAAGTTACCTCGAACACCCCAGATACAACCCAAAAAAAAAAAAAAATCAAAGCCACATTTTTCTACAAGCACTTGCAGTCCATTATCAATACTTAAGAACAGTCGTGGCTATTTTTCCAAGTTGGAAGAATAAATGACATTCTTGATATAATAGGCAAAAGTTCAATTTTAAAACAGTTACACAAGCTCCCATCTATTAGTAATTGCATTCTAGGTAGGAAACCACATTTTCATTTTGTGTTTTCACTTCAGTCAGAATCAGAGTCCGGATCTACAGAGGATCTCACTGTCCTCCGCTGATTTTCCTCATAACCATTCTCTTCATTGTCTTCGTCTTTCTTCTCACTGATTATACCTATAAAACAATAGGTTTAAGACTCTGCTTTGGGCTTAAAATTGTACTACAATCAGGACAAAAACTCTACCTTTCTTTGTCAGAATAGCCTCAAGTGTCTTTATGGTGAAATCATCTTTTCCTCCTAAATCTTGAAACCCAACCAGCCTATCTACTGCAATACCTTTTCTGATATAAAGATAAATATTGTCAGAAAAAAAAAAAAAAAAAAAACATTATAGCTTATCAAATTCAAAGATATGATACTAAACTCTTTCTATAGTTCATTAAACAAGTATACCCTCAGGCCTATAGTTCTGTGTATCAAGTGCACATTCTTTTCAGTATTTTGTCTGGTTAAGTAAATGGTTCACTTTTGAGGCAGTGCGCTCATTATTATTGATTCGGTTATGAAGATAATAATCTTTTGCCTATTCCAATTTTCAGAAATCCAACAGAACAATACTAGTAAATCTTTAAAAGACTGAACAAGATGGGCTTAAAAAAAGAACAATCAAATACTATATAGAGACCAACCTGAATAATACCACACAAGGCAATGTTTTTACTCCAAGTTTAGTAACAAAGAAGGGTGCATTCTGCAATTCATTAACAATGACGAGCTTCTTATTAGCCACAGCAATTCAAATTTTATATTTACAACAAAATAAAACAGTATCTCAGTTTGCAATCAATAGCCTCAAGCTGAGTCCTTGAAAAATCTCAGTCCCATTGCAAGAACAGAACTGCTTGTGAATACTAACCTCTGCATCCAGCTTGATAAACTTTGTATCAATATGCTTTGGTGCAAGAGCCTTCAAATGCTTATCCATTATCCTAAAAGAATCAATTGACATGACCACATAAATCTGGTAATATGTTCTAATGCATGAGCACCATGCAGCTGTGTGTGTGAGAGAGGGAGAAAGACAGAGAGATATAGGCAGAAAGTTTACTTGCAGCGGTAGAACTCTTTATGATAGAAGTGACAGATCACTTTCTCACTTCCAGTGACTTCACCCAAGAAATCCCCTTCACCTATCTCTGTATTCTCCATGTCCTTTCATTTGTAACACTTGTCGCTTTCTCAGCTTCTTTCTATTCAAATAAATTCAAACGTGAAAACCATATTTATAAATCTAAACCCTATTCTAAAACCAAATTGCATTTCAGTTCTAAACAAAAAATATTAATTTCAGACCTTGAGAGCAGCAATCCTGTCTGCGTGCAATTTTTCAAGCTCAGGATCCTGCATAGCCATGGCACTCCTATATGAATGAGAAACACATTGGACAAAAATGCAGGATCCAATACATATGTGCATAGTAACTTACATCCATCAGCTCATCAAGATCAACCTCCTCATTGGCAGAAGCTGATGCCTGTGCCTTCTCTTGAGCAAGAATTTCCTGTAAGTCCAGTATATGTACTCATTAAACACCATAAAATTGATCATAAGCATTATATTACTAGCTTCAGCAATTTAATGTTATATTTTCGTATCAATCTTTAAGTGCAATCTAGACCGAAAAGTGCATGGAAACAAGCAAACTCATAATTTACCTATATCTTAACTACTCCTTAACTCCATTCGCAATTAATATAAATCTTAAGACCGTAAAAAAATAATGAACAAAAGAAAAGCTAGACTCCTAAACAACTATATAACTGTAAGAGAATTTCATTTCCTATTAAGTAATTTCGCAATATTGCTAGCATTATTTACCACCAAAAACAACTACAAGCATATAGAAAGTGGAAAAAAGTTACATTCTCATCATCTTCAACTCTGTTACACCCTGCTCTTTGTATTTGTACTTTTGTGTTTTTGATAACCACTCTACATAATTATACCCTGAACGGCTAAATTCCATTTTTCCATATCCAGTAAGGTGTGCTAGCAAAACAATCCTCATGAATACTCATACACATCTATCAAGAGTACTCTAGAGGTTAGTGGCATTCAATTATACATTAAAAAGTAAAAAAATTGTTTTGTTACATGGGATGCCAAGAGTTTACATGAATGTAGCAGGACCAATTCTTTTCTCAATCATAACAGGAAGTATCATCGAATTTTCCATTTGATTGGCATACCAAGTGATGACGTGTGTGACATTATAAAAAATGTTATAATACAAAGAAAATAAATACCTTCTGGTAGTCACGAGCGGCCGCCGCTATAACATTCCCAAATGCTAAGTTAGACAGAGTCGATTTCACTGAATCAGGATCCATATCTCTCTTTAGCTTCCTGAAGAATCAAATTTTGTATTAATAATAGGTAAATTTGTTGGCAAGATGGATAATTCTAGAACAGAACTTGACCTTCTCAAAAACAGTAAGTGGAAAAGAACAGAGAAATGTGAGCTTCAACTTTCAATAGAGTAATAAAAACACTTTTTTGAGATCCTAAGAACAGAGAAACATTAGGTGGACAAGAATAGAGAAATATAAGATCGTAAGCAGGACTGTAGCTCCCAAAGTTGAAGATTCATAATTTGTTTTTAGAAAGTGATGCAATTTGATTTTAGATCTGGGTTTATATTCCTGAATTTGGTATTCAAGTTAGGATTTATTTGAACAGAAAGAAGATGTGAAGCCACAAAAGTTACAGTATCAAATTCAGTACAGACTCCTCTTCTTTACAATAAGACAACACACATCTGAAAACTGATGTCAATAAATATACTCAAGCTGATAAAAAAATCCATGTAAATCACCAAACCGCGATTTCAAAAGATAAAACAAATACAATAAATGGCAGCTAGAACATAAGACCCAAAAAAGAGATTTCTTACTTATTAGTTGCAGGTCGGCTTGGTGGCGGCTACTGGTGGTAGTCGGTGACAGATCCTGACAAGAAATGTAGCTAGATGATTATTGAATGAATGAAATTAAAAACGAAAAAATATTAAAGAAATGAAAAATAAAGAGAAAAAAATGCAGAATTTTACCTGGTTAGAAACTTGTATGTCGACAGCAGCTTCAAGTAGGAGACTCTGCTGGTGGCAGCGACAGACGGTGACCGAATTAGTGAAAGAAACGGCTATATGGTGGTCCGGTGGGAAGTAAAGCTGCGTTCTTCTGCGTATTAGGAAATTTGGGTTTTATGTTTTAAACTGTGTCGCGGATTGTAAATTGGTGTAATTACAATAAACCACTGTGTAAATATAGACAGAACTAACCCTACTGACTACTAAGTACAAACAAAACCCTTTGTCCTGCGTCTCCTCGGATCACTACCAAATAATTGGCGCTAAGGGTTCACAACTAAATAGTAAATAGCGCTAGTCCCAATAATGTTACGGACACCCGGGATTTTTGCACCGAAATATTGTACTGGTCTACGTGTAAGATATCTCTAATTTTTTTAACAATTTTTTTCTAGTGAACGGCCGTCCATTAAATTTGGACGGCCGTTCACTCACATGGACGCTCGTCTATATTATATGGACGGGCGTCCATATACAAGGGACGACGTCCTCATTTTAAGGACGTCCGTCTATAAATAAAATACAATAAAAATTTTTTATAAATATTTGGGACGATCATATTAAAAAAAAAAAAAATCGGAACATGGATACTGCTTCTTCTTCTTCCTTTCATAAATGTTTCATTTTCTTTCTCTTGGAATAAAGGCGCCATGCAGCTTGGATGAAGCATGCGGCCCATGTCCTCCACTGTTATGAGTAGAACCTGAAGGTGTGCTGAACTCGTCTCTGTGGAAGGCGCCTGAATTGAGTGGCCGCAAATTTTAACTCTTCAACGACAGAGCAAAAGCCTAAACCTCTCTCATAGCCTTCATCGTCCAGGTAGAGGATGGGAGGTTAATGCTAGATTTGGGTTCCAACGCACAGGTCAAAAGCTCCTCGTCACAAAAGTGAAAAGTCCCTTCTGGAAAAGTAAATTGTTTTGATAGTTAGTTTTTGTTTTGAAATTCATTGTTTATCTGGATATTCTTTTTACTTGTTTTTTGTGAATGTGTAGACTTATCAGTGTGATGTTTGCTTTAGTTGAGTTATTGGCATTGGTTTTATAGTTTAGTTTGTAGTGTGTAAAGAGGGATCATGGTTATCTGGAAAAGTAAATTAATAGTGACTGGAGAGGCGATCAATTTTGGCTTGGCTCGACGAAGAAGAAGAGCGAAGAAGGTAAACATTTTCGAAAGGAAAAAGAAGAAGCAGTATCCATGTTTACAATTTTTTTTTTTTTTTTTTTAAAGTATGGACGAGCGTCCATTACGAATGACCGTCCATTACTCTTGAAATTATAAAAACTTTTTATTGTATTTTATTTATGGGGGACGCTCGTCCCTTGTATATGGACGCCCGTCCATATAATATGGACGGGCGTCCATGTGGAAAGCCGTTCACTAGAAAAAAATTGTTAAAAAATTTAGAGATGTCTTACACGTAGGCCGGTACAATATTTCGGTGTAAAAATCCCGGTGTCCGTAGCGTTATTGGCGCTAGTCCACCATTAGAAAGGAGATACACCATTTTCTTGTAGCCATTTTCTGGGATCTGCGTCAAGTCATTCTTGGCATATTGACATTATACTATAGAAGGTGAAATTTGTTCATGGATATTGGAAAAATGACTAGTTCAGAAAGTAACACCATCTATCTGAAACTCATGAAGCTGGAGTAGATGGTTTTCTTTTCCATTCAAATGACACAAGTGCTTTACAACAGGTTTTACAAAAACCCCTGAAGACCTCTGCTTCGACGATTGACCCCAACTGATATTTAATAATGAAGTGCATTTTGAATAAATTCCAAGAGGAATACTTTGGAATTGGATGATTGATGATGTATCTGCTGAAACATGTTTGCTGCCGAACTAACACTTGAAAGATCGTTTCCTGTATACATCTACCATAATTGTCATGCCCAAATCCCATCCTTGATATGTTCCGTCATTCTACTCAAAACTTGATAGATCGTTTTACTGTCTGGATGTCTTGTATCATTTACCATAAACTTGAACCTATTTCCTCCTACCTCGACGCTACTCCAGCCTCCCTCCTTTCCCATCCCTTTTAATCCTCTCATTTCTGCTCTCACCTTGGCTGCACTCTCCCAATTACCAACACTAGCATAAACGTTACATAATGCAACTCTCCAAATCCTGCTCTCTGGTTCCAAAGTTGAGAGCTGTTTCGCTGCTCTTTCAGCCACGACGACATCGCCAAAGAACCCACAAGCACCCAACAGAGCACCCCATACTGCTGGGCCAGGCTTGACCGGCATCTTTTCTATAAAAGCTTCCGCTTCTTCAAGCCTCCCTGACCTGCCCAAGAGATCCACCATGCAGACAAAATGTTCCATACTCGGCTCAACTCCATCTCTATGCATGAATCTAAAAATTTCAAAACCTTCTTTGATCATTCCTGAGTGAGCACATGCAGAAAGAATATTGACATATGTAACTGCATTTGGTTTGTGTGTGCCTGATTTCTTCAGTTCCGTGAAAACCTGGAGAGCGGAGGTTGCATCTCCATTGACTCCATAAGCTGTGATTAGAGAATTCCATGAACCAAGATCTTTGACAAGCATTTCTTTGAAAATTTTCTCCGCCAAGTCCAGCTTGCCTGATCTTCCATACATATCAATAAGAGCATTCTGAATAAAAATATCACAAATTAAACCTGCTCTAGTTATGTATCCATGAATAACCTGGCCTAGCTGCAATGATGCTAAGTTTGAACAGGCTTGGATTGACGCTAACATAGTAATGAAATCAGGAGACACTGAACCATTTTCCTTTCTGCTGTGGATGCCTTCAAGCAGCATTAGGGCCTGATAAGATTCAACATTCTTCACAAGGCATGTCATCATCGTATTCCAAGAAATCATATCTCTGTTGTTCATCCTCGCAAAGAGCTGGTAGGCAGATTCACTTTCTCCAATTTCAGCGTACATGTCAATTAAAGAGTTTTCAATGACAATACAAGGAAAAAAATCATGTTTAATCAGGTACCCATGAATCTCTTTCCCCAACTTCATACCACATTGTTGCAGAAGGCTAGCCATGGTCTCTGGACTAAGATAACAACCTTCACCCATAAAAGAAAATCTACAAAATATTTGCATTCCTTCCTTCAAATACTCATTAAGCACGTACATTTCAACTAGGGAATTTACAATAAGTTCATTGCCACTCATCCCCAGTTTTATGACTAAGCCATGAACCCACTGTATTTTCCACCATTGGTTAATCAATGAACAAGCATGTAAAATGCTCAGAACTGTTACCTCATTCGGTAGTGTCCCCGCACCTTGCATCCTTATAAAAATGACCAGTGCTTCATCCATCATTCCATTGAATACATAACCTGATATAACTGAAGTCCAAGATACCACATCTTGACAGCTAAATCTCTCCAGAAGCTTCTCTGCACATAACAACAACCCAGATTTTGCATACGCATCTATTAAAGAATTCCTTAAGAAATTATCGGACACAAGCCCCATTTTCACCATAATACAATGAATACACCGGACCAGTACGGAATCATCTTTCTTTGCACAAGCTTGTAGAAGCGCGGCTAGAGTGAACTCATTGGGATAGACATGTTTAAGCATCTCACAGAAAAGAGTTATTGCCTTATCAGCTGCTCCATTCTGGCAATAACCTGATATCATCGATGTCCAGGACACTATAGTTCTTTCAGGCATATGATCGAACAACCTGGCAGCGTCTTCGATATTCTTGCATTTTGTGTACATATTCAGTAGGGAGTTGTTGACAAACACATTTTCGTTGAGCCCGGATTTTAGAACTAAAGCATGAAGGCAAAACCCGAGTTCTATGTTTCTTGATGATGTGCATGAAGTCAAGGCATCGACAGCAGATACCGAATCAATGGCTGTTGAATCATAGTTTACGTTCTCACGTAGAGCAACAGTCTGAACCCGGGAAGTGCATTTTCGGGGCTCTTTTGACCGTTGTTTTTGAGGATAAACTTGGAGACCACAAAAATGTGACGATATGGAAGGGGAAATCTGGGAAGTGAGCATCAGCGTTATTGACGATAAGAAAATCTTACAAAGAATCGCAGAGGTCAATTCTATTTATAGAATCGTTTGAATTTAGAAATTACAATAAAAATGGCTTGAAATTTAGAAGCTGGAAGCGGACTGCATAACGCAGCCGGGTGTTTATACTTTATAGGACTAGATTAGTTGCAATTAATTCTCAAGGCAGTGCATATTATGGTCCTGATTTGATAGACTCTTCGTTAGGCTACTTATTCCAAAATCTGTATTTTTGAGGTCTACAGCATTTAGCACAGTCAAAATACTAGACAAGGATAAATGGAGAGTTAAAAAGAGAGAGGATACAACTTTGGTGCGGTATAGTTTGATATTTAATTATTACAACACACAGGGTAACATGGATTACGGACAGCAACAACCACTAGCCATGACCTCAAAATTAAAGAAGACAAGAGACCATACAGCCCTAACGAAACCGAAAACTAAACACAAACGAGAGATTTACAATCCCTGCATGACAGACAAACGAAACTGACTCTTCTCCGCTTGTATTATACTCAAATTTGATGTTATGTTCACTGTAGTCCTATGTATCTTATCCTTCTTAGTCCACTTCCTCCATCTTGCTCTCCTCATTTCCTTCCTCTTCCAATGGTGGCATCTCTGTATCATCAACAGCAGTCTCATCCTCATCGATGCTGAGACCCAATTTAAGCATCCTGTGAATCCTTGCTGCGAAAGTGTTGGGATCATCCAGACTGAAACCAGAGGTCAAGAGGGCAGTCTCATAGAGCAGCAGTACGAGATCCTTCACTGACTTGTCGTTCTTATCAACCTCAGCCCTCTTCCTGAGCTCCTCCATTATACCATTATCAGGATTAATCTCCATGGTCTTTTTGCTTGACATGTAGCCACTCATGCTGTTATCCCTCAAAGCCTGAGCTTTCATAATCCTCTCCATGTTAGCTGTCCAACCATATTCGCCAGTGACCAAGCAACATGGAGAGTCAACAATCCTATCAGACACCACAACCTTCTCTACTCTGTCTCCCAGAATTTCCTTGATTGTCTTGCACAGGTTCTCGAAGGACTTCTTCTTTTCCTCCTTTTTCTTCTTCTCTTCCTCATCTTCATCGAGTTTTAGCCCTTCTTTGGTGGCCGAGACCAGCTTCTTACCGTCATACTCCTTCAATTGACCAACGGCATACTCATCGATGGCATCCACCATGTACAGCACTTCATATCCCTTCTTCTTGAGCTTCTCCAGGAAGGGCGAGTTCTCAACAGCTTTCTTACTCTCACCACTGATGTAGTAGATATCCTTTTGGCCCTCCTTCATCCTTGTAACATAGTCTTTCAAGCTGGTCATCTCATCACCACTCTTGGTCGAGTAGAATCTGAGCAAGTCTGCAAGTTTCGCCCTGTTCTGACTGTCTTCATGAATACCCAATTTCAGATTCTTTGAGAAGGCGTCATAAAATTTGTTGTAATCTTCTTTGTTCTCCGCTATCTCGTTGAACATCTCAATGCACTTTTTCACTAAGTTCTTCCTAATCACCTTGAGGATCTTGTTTTGTTGCAGCGTTTCACGAGAAATGTTAAGTGGCAGATCATCTGAATCGACAACACCCTTTACAAAACTGAGATACTCTGGAATGAGCTCTTCACAGTTGTCCATGATGAACACCCTCCTCACATAAAGCTTGATGTTGTTCATCTTCTTCCTTGTGTCAAAGAGATCAAATGGGGCTCTCCTAGGAACAAAAAGAATGGCCTTAAACTCAAGCTGCCCTTCCACAGAGAAGTGTTTCACAGCAAGGTGATCTTCCCAATCATTAGTGAGGCTCTTGTAGAAGGCGGCATACTCTTCCTTGGTAATCTCCTCAGGTTTTCGCAGCCAAATTGGTTTCTGTTTGTTGATTAATTGCCACTCATGGGTCACTTCCTTAACCTTCTTCTTACCCTTCTTCTCTTTCTCCTCATCAACTTCCTCCACATCCCCTTCCTCTTCCTTTTTGGTTTCCTCATCTTCATCGTCACTAACCTCCTTCTCAGTAGTCTTTTCAGTCCAGAGATAGATGGGGTAGCTAATGAACTCGGAATGCTTCTTCACGAGATCCTTCAATCTCCTCTCCTCCAAGTACTCCAACTACAGTATTTAAAGAAAAAAAACACATTTTATCAGTACCAACTCATCAACTACATTTTAAGAGCATAGTGCAGAAAAAATGCATTCTATTTAACTGGGGAAAACACCAGAACAACATTAAGCTCAAATTATAGGTCTAGCAAAATCTGTTTAACAAAACACAATATCTCTTAATCAACTGATTTACATCAAGGTGAAATACGTAGTTTGTCGTTGCATCATGAATATACACATTTAGATTTTGTGTTAAAAAGTAACACATCTGTAAATTCTAGAAAGATAATTAAAAAGGTATCATACGAATAGTTCAGCATTTGCCATTGAAATTCTTACCTGATCCTCCTTGAGAAAGAGCGTGATCTTTGTTCCTCTGCCCAGTGGTTCACCGTTAACATCCCTAGTAACAGTAAAAGACCCTCCAGCCTGAGACTCCCAAACATACTGTTCATCGTCATTATGTTTTGTTGTCACAATAACCTTCTCAGCCACCAAATATGCTGAGTAGAAACCAACACCAAACTGCCCAATCATGCTCACATCAGCACCCGCCTGTAACGCCTCCATAAACTCCTTGGTCCCGGACCTCGCAATTGTTCCCAAATTGTTCACCAAATCTAGAATAACCAACAATAAAGATCGTCATTATTATCATCATCATTTAATCTTCTATAAACTGAAAAATCGCTGTTCAATAATTGGATGAACAATTTGATCATGTAATAGCATACCAGCTTTAGTCATGCCGATGCCACTATCGATAATTGAAAGCGTTTTGTTGACTTTATCAGGAACAAGCCTGATAAAAAGCTCTGGTTGAGCATCGAGCTTGCTCTTGTCAGTTAAGCTTTCGAATCGGATTTTGTCCAACGCCTACATGGATTAAAACACGGTACATTCAATAAAAGAAATGTAAGAAAATAAAATTAAACAATCAATTCAAATTGAACAAGAAACGTTAAGCATGGTTGAGAAGCGAGCACTTACATCAGAGGCGTTACTTATCAGCTCACGAAGGAAAATCTCTTTGTTGCTATAGAAAGTATTGATGATCAAGCTCAAGAGCTGATTAATCTCAGCTTGAAAAGCAAAGGTTTCAGCGTCTCCCATGTGCACCTCAGCCATTGACAATCAAATTAAAAACAGAACAAGAAAGTGAGCAAGCAATTAACGGTTGCAGAAGATCTAGCGAGAGAGAAGCGAAAGTTGAACTACTTTGTGTTCGAAGTTTGATCGACGCGAATTTCGATTGATTGTGAGAGAGGACAAGGGGGGTTGTGATTTTATAGTGGGAGAAGTTCTGGTACCTTCTTTTGCCAACGAGTGAATGGAATGTTTTGGAATCGGCTTTTTCGCGGGATCTAGACTCTTCCGTTTGGCTATTTCAAAATATTTTTAAATCGGTTTAGATTCTAGAGTCTTCCTTCAACGGTGTCGTTTATACTCCATTCTAACCCACCAAGTTGTGGTATAAAACATATAATATTTAATTTTTGTTATGGTTTTTTCTTTTAAAGACATATTTTTTTGTATTTGTCTTATTATTATTTTTTTTTTTTAGCTACATTGGCATCGATTGGATGAGAAAGTATCCAATTTAGACATATGATAGGTGGGCTCCTAGATTTCGGACAAACACATAATAGATGAGTTCTGATAGTTTTCCAGAAGTATTATCTGTTTTGAACTCTAAAGTTCGTACGATTTTGTTTCGAAAAGATACTTCTAAGTAATAAAGGTATCCTTACGTTCTATAAGTGATCAAGACTTTCGTCTCCTAACTAATATGAGACTTTGGCATCAACATATTTATTAAAATTTTATCACTTCTGTTTTAATTTTTAAAATTATTAAAATAAATAATAGTATTAATAATAACAATTAATGTACATGTAATTTTAAAAAAAAAAAATGTGAACTAGAATCAGTTCAGATTTAACATGAAAACAAACGACATAATATTCAGGCCAGTTAATATGCAACCGAGTTGGTGAAAGTATTAGGTGAGTTCCATGAATGTTGTTTGCATTGCAGAAAAAACATTCACTAAAAGACAAGGGACCTTGGTTACAATTGGACCAGTATAATCGTGTGTCTAATAAATTAAACATTCTGTTCCATGCTGTAACAATAGGTGGTTTAATTCAAGACCCAAATGGTTAGAAATGAATAATAATTTTCGGAAAGAGGAAACATTTTCAATGTGCATGACTTGATTATTTTTTATGCAAAATAATTTCGCACCCAAAAGGTTTGAAATTGTTAGTGAATTCTGTTAACTGATATATACATAGACAAAAATATTTTTTACTATTTGACTTAATAATTTTTTTTAATCTTTAATAAATAAAAAATTAATCAAAACAAAACTTCACCACCTCCTATCTCTCTCCGCCATCGTCTTCATCACAATTTTTCAACTCAAAATCACCATGTTCACCATCTTTCATCTCATAATCCAGAACATCAAAAACAAAAAACGAAAATACAAACACTATGGTCGGGTCCGGTTCCGGCCGTCGCACCCACAACAACAACAACAACAAAAAAAAAAAAAAATCACATACTGCTAAATTTGGTCGCCGTAAGGCCCACACACCGCGACCAAACGTGATCAGCCACGTCTGCTGGCAAGAGAGAAGAAGAAAGAGAAAAATAAAGAGATGGAAGGAACGACAGAGGAGGAAAGAGGAAAATAGAGAGATGGAAGAAAAGAGAGAGGAGGCAGTGAAGAAACAGAAAAAAGGAGAAGAAGAGAATGGAGATACGGGGAATAAAGGAACTGAGGAAGAAATAAAGAATTAAAGACACATAAAGGCTTTCAGTGAATTCACCATCCTGTTATTCTTCAGTTAACGTTAACAGACGGACGTTAACGATGGGTTGGAAATTGTTTTTTTCAAACCTTTCGGGTGCGCTCGAACAGTGGCTACTAAAGAAACAGAACCCCTTCTCTGTAATCGGCAAAATGCACTGCCTTTACCACATCAGGAATTTCAATTTATGGAATCTGGAGCAATAGCTATTCTAGCCATAGAAAGCAGCTTCAGAAAAAACAAATACTAAACCACTAAAAGTATGTAAAGGTGACAATGACTGAGTGAATTATGATCCAAGTAAAGTGTTTGTACAAATAATAGCTCGTTGTTTTAGTATTTCAGAACAAATACTTCAGAATCAAAGAAATTTCGCCGTGAATAGTTCTATTATTGATCTACAGTTTTAGAAAAATATTCCTTGTGCGTTAAACAGAAGAAATGTTAACTATACATTACTCTCTCCAAAACCTGCTATGGATTTGGTATCTCCGTGATCAGAGCTGAGCTCAGCCATTTCACATGATTTATTTCTTGATATATATGAAGCCTGATAATCAACCCATTCTTTAAGAGTTGAGGCTTCCACAACTTGAGAGATAAGATATCTGATCCCACTGAAGAGAGCATGAAAGAAGAAAGAACAGAAGAGAGCAGAAATGACTCAGGGGACATTGAAGCAAGGCCGGCTCAAGGGTAGGCACCTGCCTAGGGCCCCCAAAAAATAGAGCCAAAAGGGCCAAATTTTTTATAATTTTTTTAAATATATTATAAAAATAAAAATAGTTTATAATTTCTTATCTATACCCATGCAAAGGAACAAAAAAAACAAAGACCTAAATTTATTATAAATTTTTTATATATATTCTCACCTAAAGTTTGATAAAATAGCAAGTTCCTACCTCTAATTTCATATATTCTAATTTATACACTTAAATTAACACATTGAATTTCTTTTAACAATGAAAGGCTAAAATGATCATTTATATATCTCAAATTACTCACCCTCAATTCAATCCCAAAATTCAACATTCACATAAATTATCTTCCCCTCTCTTCCGCCGTCGGCCGTTTGGTGCTGATTCCAGTCGACCGGAACCATGACTTTATCATTTTCCAAGTGTTTTCCCAGCTTTGATAACCCTTGATTTGACCCATTGTTTACGAATCTCGCAACCTAGCTCCACCGTGTGCGATAGTCATTTCCGACCTTTTTGGCATGTACCTAGCATCGTTGGCCTTCCCTAACAACACCATTTTCCGTCATTCAGCCTTCTCACTTAAACCCCTATCATATCTCATCTATTTACTCCGCCATAGCCAGCCACTGATACCTTTTGGGTCGCAACTTCTCAAGTCTTTTCCGCTCAATCCTGGCGTTGGAAATCACCCATTTCACCACCCATCACTTCTCCAACATCTGCTCTCCAAATCCCCCCACCAACCTAACCTCGTTAGCCCGCCAGTCGTCATCCACCTCTCCTAGTGATTTTGCATATCAAAATGCAAGAGAAATAAATTTGAAATAATTTTTTTAATGTATGGCTATATTATTAGAAGACCTCCAAAGTAACATTTGTTTAGGGTCACATATATTCTTGAGACGGCCTGCATTGAAGCCTAAGAAGTTTCAGGTTATCGTCATGGCCATAACTCAAAGGTCTGCCCAGCCCCCAATGCTTTTCATTTTCATACCATTTTCATGCTTTGATGGAGTTTCCTTTTGTTGATCTTGTTTGGAAGGTTATAAACTGGTCAATAATATTGCAACTAGCTTTCCGGAGCATCGGTGTCGTGTATGGAGACATTGGTACATCTCCTCTTTATGTGTACTCGATCACTTTCAGTGGTGGCATCAATCATGTGGATGACATTTTGGGTGTGCTCTCCTTGATCTTCTACACCCTCACCTTGATTCCTGTAATCAACTACACATTCATAGTCTTAAGAGCTAATGATAATGTCGATGGTAAGATTCTTAGATTCTGTATTAGCTGCTTATTAAGGTTTCGTAAAAGTACCCGCGCCCCCCAAAGGTTTAGAAAAATGACAAATTCAACCTCATAGTTGGAAATATTATTTTATCCTCAATGCCATTGTTATACTGTAATCACTCAATATCTTCTCTCTTTCTTTTATGGTATTCAAGTATTTTATTTTTCTCCCTCTCTTTTCACCACTCTTTCTCGTCTTCCTCTAATAGTGCTTCCAAGTTCCAACTTTAATGCTTCTAAATTAAAAAAAAAATTATAACCCATCTCCATTTGCTTAACTTGAATATTCATTATTTAAAAAAAAAAAAAAAATACCCATGAACCTACATTACTCCAAGTACAATACAAATATACACATGCCCATAGACACCTCCATGGATCTATAATTTAAAGTCCTTACTTTTAATCAATTTTTATACTCTTCCAATGGGTAAAGACTAATAAAACCTTAATCTGTTGAAGTAAATCACTGTAAAGTGTAAACTAACATCGTGGGTTCCAGTGTTAGTTTCCGAATTCTAGAGGTGTTTCTTTGAGCAAACCTAGGGAACTCAATGTTGATATACCCCAAAATTAGACTATGCTTGTTGTCTTTTAATAAAGGAAAGGAATGCAAGAATTTTTCTGGCTACAAAAACTCTTAAAACTCATGGAGGTATCGCAGAATATGATCTAATTAACCCGAGCAGCCATTGATTTATACGTTAGATTTAAATTTTTCTAAAGAGTAAGAATTTTTACAAACAGGGTGTTAAATTAAGAATTCAGTCTGCATCATGACTTGATTTTCGGGAGGGACATTTGCATTGTACTCTCTAATATGCCGATGTGCCAACGTGGGCTTGATCTCCAGTCAACAAGCTGAGGACTCTAATATGACAAATTCCCAGGTTGAGTTGCTCGGGATCTCATCAAAAATAAAATCTAAGCTAGAAAAAAGTCATGTTGCCAAGTTTCTTCTATTCTTAGTTACTTTGCTTGCGACTTCCGTGGTGATCGGTGATGGAATCCTCATTCGTTGTATCTCAGGTATAACCTGGTATGAATATTATTATAAAAATGATTTTGTATTATATGTCATTATTCTCATATTGATTATTTCTAGCTTATGGTACTGTGATTTGTCTGGTTACATCAATGACAGTTTTATCAGCTGTGGAAGGCATCAAGGAAGCCTCAGCTGTAATGACGGAAGGTATATATCATAACTGTTGAATCTTATGTTTTATAATCTGGCTATATGATTTCTCCTAATATCTCTACATACAGATAGGATTGTTTGGGTATCAGCAACTATCTTGATCAGCCTCTTCACCTTTCAAAGATTTGGAACTGAGAAAGTGGGTTATACTTATAGCTTTGCTCCCATACTTTGTGTTTGGTTCGCACTCATCAGTGGCATCGGAGTCTACAATATCAAAAAATTTGATCCAACAGTTATGAGAGCAGTAAATCCATTGTATATCATTCATTATTTCACGAGGAACAAGAAAGAAGCTTGGATTTCCCTCGCTGGAATTGTACTTTCGATAACAGGTAATAATCTCTCCATGCTTCCAAATTATAGTGAAAATAATATAATTTTATCTTTGATAAATTTGCAAGGTCTTAATGAACAGGATATGAAGCATTATTTACGGATGTCGGTCACTTCGCAGTTGGGTCCATACAAATGAGCATATGCACAGTGGTGAGTGGTCTATCCTGCTCTGATTTTGGCATATTCTGGGCAAGCTTCCTTCCTGCGCAAACATCTTGAGCTCGTTGACAATGCTTTCTTCAAGTCCATACCAGGTGAACAATATACAAATGACCGCAATTCTTTTCTCTATTGGTTTCTTTTCCATGTGAAATTATCAATATTTTGATCAATTAATATGTTTGGTGCATTGTTAAACAATCTAGGTCCTTTGTATTGGCCAATGTTTGTTGTGGCCATATTGGCAGCTATTACAGCGAGTCAAGCCATGATTTCGGCAACATTCTCTATAATCCAACAATCGCTTTCGGTAGGATGTTTCCCTTGTGTGTAAATTATGCATACTTCAGCTAAACATCGAGGATAAGTTTACGTTCCTGAAGTCAATAACCTCCTCCTGTTGGCTACCTTGGGAGTCACTCTTGGTTTCAGGACTACTGAAAAGATTGGCAACGCATATTGTCATTTCTTGATTTATTTCATATAATTCAATGGTTGAAGATGATAATATTACCACTGAAATTAATGAACTTGTGCGTGCAGGAGTTGCTGTGGTATTTGTGATGACACTGACAACATTCTTAATGGTACTCATCATGATAGTGATATGGAGATGCCACATGCTTCTAGTAACCTCTTATGCTATTATCATTGGTGGTGTGGAGTTTTTCTATCTAACTTCAGCTGTTTACAAATTTAACCAAGGAGGGTATCTACCATTAGTTTTTGCTGCGGTTATGGTGGCTGTGATGTATGTATGAACTATGTGCATAGGAGGAGATACTATTATGAACTTAACAATAAGATTTCTGCTCCGAGGCTAGAGGAGATCGCCACAAATGTTTGTCGGATTCCTGGACTTGTTATATTCTACTCAGAGCTTGTTCATGGTATTCCACCCATCTTCCAGCATTATGTGGCAAGTGTACCTGCATTGCAGTCAGTCATTGTTTTCGTCTCCATCAAATTGCTAACCAATGCAAAGGTTCCAGTCGAAGAGCGGTTCGTTTTCCAAAGGGCAGATCCAAAGGAGCTGAACGTGTTTTGTCGTGTTGTGAGGTATGGATACACAGATGTTAGGTGCTATTTGAGAGAATGTTAATGGTCAAATTGAAGGACTTTATCAGAGAAGATTATATTCTATCTTATGGAGATTTGGCTACTGGGTATGAGGATGAAGATTTAGCACCAG
>CM047898.1:2228169-2274077 GCA_026229545.1 Pistacia atlantica
GGCTATCTTTGACAACCATATCTTGGTTGTCATAAAAAAAACAAATCTGGCCGTCAACTGCTAGAGCTGGCGGCCGTAGATTTGGCCGAAAAAAGCCATATCGACTATATCCAGCCAATAGTGTACCATTACAGTAGATTCTGGCCCCCTTCCAGTTGTGGTGGCCAGAATCTTGCAAATATGGGTGGGTGGTGACGTTTTTGTCAATTTATAAATTTTTATTGTTGGAGGCGTTTAGTTAAATTAACAAACCTAGGGGGTTAAGAATAATCTAAATATTTTAAGTTGAATAGAATAATAGTATTTTTTAAAGAGAATTTTGAATATTGAAACAACTATGTATTTGGATAGGATTGGATATGATAAGGTAAAAATAGTGAACCAAAGGAGCCCACAAGAATTTCTATTTTTAAATGCAAACCCAATAATATTGAAATGGTCGACAACTCCAACAATTTTATATATCAATTATTTTAACCATTTCTGTCTAAACTCTTTCTAACCACATCAATGTAGAGCAACTCTTCAAAGGTGTATTCTTTTAAGTTCAAGTCCCCAATAAAACTAAAAAAGAAAAAGGGCATCTTCTTATGACAGAACCACGGTATGTGCCCACACGGTTGACAAAAACCAGTGAATTTCGAAGTTCAGTTCAGAAGCCATTAATGACAAAAACAAGAGAACTTCATATGACATTTTAGCTTGGGCCCAAAAAGTGCTATGTCCATTTCCACCCCATTACCAGAAAGCCATTGTTGAAACATGTAAATAAAGTCCAAATTCGAAAATTTACAGGTCTTTTTAAGCCCAAAAATTGCTAAATCCACCTCATTATATTAGTTCGCTTACGAAAATATGGGCCTAGGTTGGCCCAAAACACAGAATGAGATCCGGGTAGAATCTATAAAAAAACGAAACTTAGAACTAGGGTTTATCTTCTGCGAGAGCGATAACAGAGTCAGATTAGCGCACTGTTGCCGCCTCCTAGTCCTTTCACTGCAATCTCCTCCTCTTCGCAATCATGGTAATTCTCTCTCTTTTTTTCCAATATGTTCTCTTCTGTGCGAATCAAACAGAAAATTAAATTAAATATAAAATCAGCTGCTCCAATTGTTTAATCTTCTGTGCATTCAGATCATTCCAGAGAAGAACCGTCGTGAGATTTCCAAGTACCTCTTTCAAGGTATCGTCAATTGACTTTTATGTCTTTTTTTTTTTTTTAATAAAATTCTGTTTGCATTTTTAATATAGTGTATAAACATTTTACTTTTCATGTCATTATTAGAGGGTGTGTGCTATGCAAAGAAGGACTACAATTTGGCAAAGCACCCGGATATCGATGTTCCAAATCTACAGGTGATTAAGTTGATGCAGAGCTTCAAGTCAAAGGAGTATGTTCGTGAGACCTTTGCTTGGATGCATTACTACTGGTACCTCACTAATGAAGGCATCGAGTTCCTCAGAGCTTACCTCAATCTTCCCTCTGAAATTGTCCCTGCCACATTGAAGAAGCAGGCCAAGCCCGCTGGTAGTAGGCCCTTTGGTGGCCCTGGCGATCGTCCACGGTATTTTTTTTCCTTTTATGCTTTGTTGTTTTGGCTTTTTAGTGTTACTGGTTTTGATTTATATGTACTCCTAGATGAGGTTAACTGTGAATATGGAAGTGGATGATTTTATGCTTGCAATGGAAATGTGTTCATGTGTGATGATTTGCAGATTTGTAGTTTTCTCAGCGGATTGGAATCGTAATTTCAATCTAGTTTTAACTGAATTTTTATGGTTTCTTCAAGTTTCAAATATTGTATCACTTAATTCGGCTATGGAATAAATGCTGCTTCATTGAGATTGTCTTATGGGTTCATTTCATTGGTTGCAATGTAAATTGGGTTATTGTTTACTGTATTATAGTGGTCCACCTCGCTTTGAGGGAGAGCGGAGGTTTGGTGATAGGGATGGCTACCGTGGAGGTCCCCGAGGAGCAGGTGGTGATTTTAGTGACAAGGGTGGAGCTCCTGCTGACTACCAGCCTTCTTTCAGGGTAATTTTCTTTTTTTTACTCAAGAAGCATCTTATCGTTTTTTCTTTCTTGAATGGGTCATGTATGCTAATATGTATTTTTCATTTCATATACATTCAATTTTAGTCATAGACACGTAACATATTGTTTGCATGGTCTGACGTTAGGCCAACATCAAATTGTTTGCACGTTACAAATACTGAAACAGCACTAGGGTTTGATTTGATTGGGTTGGACTTGAAATTTTGGACCCTTGGTCACGCCAACATCAAGTATGAATGGGTTGTGCTAGCATGAACCAGCCTATTTGAGTTTCGTGCTTGGTATGACCTAAATGGTTTTGTGCAAAAGCATGATCCAGATGGTATTCATGTTGACACAGCTCAAATAAGCTTTGTAGTGACAACTCAAATGGGCTATTTTGGCACATCCCATTTAATATGTCATTGCTAATTTGTGTTTAAAAAATAGAAGTGGCTGAATATATAATAGCAACCCAGTAGGCAAGAAATGATGCTCGTCAACATGATTAGCTTAATTTTGCGATCTATATATTTTGATAAAGAGACTTCAAAGTAGTATGTTTCTAATTTGTGTGACATTCATTATAAACTGGTATTTGTACATTTTGTTGGCTATTGCTAGAGTAAAGGCATATTCATATGCTGGTTTAACTTGCAGGGTCCTGGTGGAAGGCCTGGCTTTGGTCGCGGTGGTGGTGGTTTTGGTGCAGGGCCAACGAGCTCAAATCTTCCTTGAGAGATGATTACTGCCTCACGAGAGTTTTAACATTTTTTATTACAAGCTGAATTAAATGTGGTTATTCTATTTCATTAATAGCAATATTTGCTCCTTTGCGCTAGTTTGAGATTGTTACTGTGTGGGAATTTTGTTAAATATTGAATTTTGTTGGCTCAGATCTATCAGTTTTCTTTCCTCAATCCAAAATCTTATATGATTTTCATGCAATACTTGTATACATAAGATGTAGGATTTCTAATGTTATTAACTTATTATTGTTTTTACAAAATGATTTGAAACTGGTGATACTGACTTAAATACTAATGGTCCTAATGGATTCAAAAGTGTTTCAGATTATCAGGTGGTATCCTTCTCATAATTAACTAAGTAATATCCTAAACGCCACTCACTGGAAGGAAGATAAAGTAACTCCATTCTCAAACCAGATGCAATGCCTCGAACCAACAATTAAAGATGTACCAATCCCTTCCCCATATCAATTCTGAGATTCAGCCTGTCACTTCGTCTTTGAACACCCATATTTAAATGCAGTAGAGAACCACTTTCTATGAAAAAGATGGGAGCCCTAAAAGTGGACTGAAATCACTACCTTGTGAACGAGCTTTGATCTATTATTAATTAACTGAATTAATCAGCATCCAAGCCCGGTTTTAAGTTGTCGTTGATAATTAAGGTTGGAGTGGGTAGCTGATAAGCTCCCTATCAACAAGGTCTATCAATACAAGGGGCACAAGGGCAGAAGGGTGTGAGACATGTGAAGCAACACTAAAGGTGCTCTCTAAAAGTTGTTATACCAGTAGGATTCTGTTAGAGGAAATGCACGTGGCAGGAGGGTACGTGGAAGGAAATGGGTAAAGGTCATTAGTATAAGTAGGCACTTAGAATAAGAATTAGGCATTCTGATTATTCATTAAAAGGTTGTCAATGGAGGCCCCTAGCTCCTCGAATTGCTAGGACTTTCTTTCCTTGTTTTTTTGCTTGTGTTGAGGGTGATTTGGGATTGATAGATCTCTTGTAATCTTCAATTAACATATAAATATTCAAAGAGTTGGTTTACAGTTTGTTTATTGATTTTCTGGGTAGTCTGTGTGAATTTTGGTTGTTTTATTGTTTGGGTTCCCATCAATTTGGTATCAGAGCCAGTGTTTGGGTAATGGTAAAAGCAAAAATGGAGCAAAGAGTTAACGGAATTGAAAGGGAGATGGGTAACATGAAAGAAGAAATGGGTAGCATCAAGGGGTACCTCCTTGAGCTGCGGGAATGGACGAGGAGTAGGGATGAGAAGGACGAAAGTGAGAACACGGAAAAAGGAGAAGAGACACCAGAAGGATCCAATAACCTTGATCGATTGAAGGGAATCGAAAATAACAAAGAGGACCGTAAAGGGAAAAAACTGGAACTACCTGTGTTCAATGGTGAAGATCCTCTAGGATGGACTTTCAGAGCCAAAAGATATTTTCAGATGAACAAATTCCAGGAAGAGGAGAAGGTGGATGCAACGACGGTTTGCATGGAGGGACGTGCGTTGAACTGGTATCAATGGGTTGACACCCGAGCACCGATACTTTCGTGGAGCTTGTTCAAGACAGCGCTAGTCGAACGCTTCAGGCCTTCGCACCAAGGGACAGCCTACGAGGCTTTGGTAGCTCTAAAACAAACAGGGACAGTGACTGAGTTTAGAGAACAATTTGAGGCACTGTCAGCTCCTTTGCGTGAGGTTGGGGAAGACCTCCTCATGGGCAATTTTTCAAATGGGTTGAAGGAGGAATTGCGAGCTGATTTGAGATTGTGCAGGCCCAAAACATTAATGGAATTAATTGAGCAGGCCCATTGTATTGAAGAGAGAAATTGGGTCTTAGAAAAGACACGACCCAAAATTAATAGAGCTTACCCATCCCAAATGCAGAACCAGACCAACTAGACCCAAAAATCAGACTTCTACCACCGTGTTTCGACAAATCCAGATCTAAGCCACAACCACTCACATGGGTGGAACACAGCGACGAAAAACGCAGATACCATACAGGGGGTGAGAGTGCAAAATCGAAGCTGGGAAAGGGGGTGGAAGGGGGACCCACACCATTCAGAAGTGATAGATTTCGTCGACTAACGGAGGCCGACATCCAGTATAAACGTGAGAGAGGGTTGTGTTTTCACTGTGTTGAGAAGTTTGGCCCTAACCATCGGTGTAAAAATAAGTCTCTACAGGTTTTGTTATTATGGGAAGAAGAAGAAGATCCAAAAAAAGAAGAGATAACGCAAGAGGTTGACGATGAACCCACCTCAGAAGGGAATCCGCTTGCTTTGTCTATGAACTCCATCGTGGGGATGACTTCGGACAAGACTCTTAAGCTCAGAGGCTTATTGGGAACAGAAGAGGTAATTGTGCTTGTTGACAGTGGGGTTTCCCACAATTTTATTTCACATGATTTGGTACACAGGCTAGGTTTGAGTGTGGAGAAGGGGAAGGCTTTCGGAGTCATAGTGGGAAACGGTTTCACGATTAGGGGAGAAGGAATTTGCAGAAAAATTGCGTTAATGATACAGGGTATAGAGATACAACAAGATTTTTTTCCCTTTGAATTAGGTGGAGTTGATGTCGTATTAGGGGTTGCGTGGCTGAGCACTCTCGGAGACGTGTGTGCTAACTGGAAAAACCTGACTATGGCATTCGCTCGAGAAGGAAGGAAAGTCACATTAAGGGGAGACCCTTCTTTAGTAAAAACCGTAGTATCACTCAAAGCCATGCTGAAATCTGTACAGAACACAGGAGCTGGATATGTAGTTGAGTTTTGTGCCATTGAGAGCAAAGATGTTACAGAAGTGGAACAGGTGGACCCGAGAGCCCTAGAAGTGGTGGAAGAATTCAACCAAGTCTTTAACCCACCTACCAAACTACCTCCCAAAAGACCCACAGACCATGCCATAATCCTCCAGGAGGGGGCCAGACCCCCTAACATACGTCCCTATAAATATCCCTATATCCAGAAAAATGAAATCGAGAGATTAGTTGGGGAGATGTTGATCGCAGGATTAATACAGCCAAGTACCAGTCCTTTTTCCAGTCCTATTTTGCTAGTGAAGAAGAAAGATGGGAGTTGGCGCTTTTGTGTTGACTACCGCGCCTTGAACAACCTCATGATCCCGGATAAGTTCCCCATTATCTCAATCGAAGAGTTATTTGATGAACTGGCCGGAGCTACAATTTTTACTAAATTGGATCTGAAATCCGAGTACCATCAGATCAGAGTCAAGGAAGAAGACGTGGCTAAGACAGCTTTCCGGACTCATGAGGGGCACTATGAGTTCCTGGTAATGCCTTTCGGATTGATGAACGCACCTTCTACTTTTCAGGCCTTAATGAACACCGTCTTCAGGCCAGTTTTAAGAAAGTTTATCCTGGTTTTCTTTGATGATATACTTATTTACAGTCAAGATTTGCACTCCCATTGGAACACCTTCGTCAAGTTTTTCAGATTCTCAAGGTAAATGAGTTAGTTGTCAACCACAAAAAGTGTTTATTTGCGCAACCAAAACTTGAATACTAAGGCCATCTGATTTCAGAAAAAATGGTGGAAGCTGAACCGCAGAAGATTGATTCGATGTTGTCTTGGCCAGCGCCACGCACCATAAAAGGGTTGAGGGGATTCTTGGGACTAACGGGCTACTACCGTCGTTTTGTCAAGGGGTATGGGACGATTGCACAACCATTAACACAACTGCTTCGGAAAGATTCTTTCACATGGACTGAAACTGCTCAAAAGGCATTTGACGCCCTCAAAACAGCAATGACAACGGTCCCGGTGCTCGCTATTCCTGTTTTGACTTACCTTTTGAAGTACATACCGATGCCTCGGGGCAAGGAATGGGGGCTGTTTTAGTCCAAAAATCACGCCCAATTGCCTTCCTTAGTAAGGCTTTTTCTTGTCAAGCAAAACAGAAATCGGTGTATGAGCGGGAACTCATGGCTATAGTATTCGCTGTTCACAAATGGAGTCACTATCTCGTTGGGCGTAAGTTCATTGTTAGGACGGATCAGCGTAGCCTTCAGTTTCTGACGGACCAACGGGTAAAAACTCCGGAACAACAGAAGTGGATTTCGAAACTTATGGGGTTTTCTTTCGAAATTCACTACCAACCAGGATCATCCAATCAAGTGGCAGATGCATTATCCCGAAAAGAGGAGGAACCGAAGCTACAAATCATTATGCAGGATCTGTTATTCGACCCTACCAGCAGACCCCACTACCATCTTCGAAAAGGCTGCCTACTTTACAAAAACAGAATTGTTCTTCCAAAGAGTTCCAAGTTCATTCCCAAGTTGCTTGAAGAGTTCCATGGTAGCCCGAGTGGCGGGCATTCGGGGTTCTTTCGCACGTATAAAAGAGTAGCCAGCCTTGTTTTTTGGGAGGGGATCAAGAGGGATGTCCAAGAATTTGTGAAGCGATGCAACGTTTGTCAACTCAATAAACACTCTGGCCTTAAACCAGCCGGCCTTCTCCAGCCCCTACCCATTCCCACTCAAGTATTTGAGGACATTAGCATGGATTTCATTGGAGGGCTACCTAAGTCTTGGGGCCACGATACCATTCTAGTAATAGTCGATAGACTCACCAAATATGGACACTTCATCCTTCTGTGCCATCCCTATAATGCCAAGGAGGTGGCAGCCCTTTTTGTATCCGAAATTGTAAGACTCCATGGTTTCCCTAAGTCGATTGTCTCTGGCAGAGACAGAATCTTTATTAGCCAATTCTGGCAAGAATTCTTCAAGGCATCAGGGACTACACTGAAATTCAGTTCTGCCTACCACCCACAAACAGATGGTCAAACAGAGGTAGTCAATAGATGTGTAGAGACCTACTTGCGGTGTTTTTGTAGCTCTAAACCCAAGCATTGGTCCCGTTGGCTTTCGTGGGCAGAATTTTGGTACAATACAACATACCATAGTTCCACTCGGATGACCCCTTTCAAGGCTCTCTACGGTAGGGATCCTCCTACTCTATTCAAGTTTACTGATTGTCTGTCTGCGGTAGAGGCAGTGAATCAACCGATGTCCGAGCGTAACTCCATATTGGAAGAGCTCAAACAGAATTTATCCGTTGCTCAAGGGCACATGAAAGAGAATGCGGAGCTGCACCGCCGAGATGTAACTTTTCAGCGGGGGATCAGGTGTTTCTGAAACTCCAGCCTTATAGATTCAAATCCTTGGCCACAAAACAAAATGAGAAGCTAAGCCCTCGTTTTTATGGCCCTTTCCCAGTCATAGAACGAATTGGACAGGTCGTATATCGACTGAATTTGCCAGCAACTGCTCGCATACACCCAGTTTTCCACGTGTCCCAGCTCAAGGTTAGCCTACACAGCTCCGTTCCGATCCAACCTCTTCCCCAATGCCTCACCGAAGATTTGGAACTCACGGTTCAGCCCGAATCTGTTTTAGCAGTCCACTCTTTATTGGATGGTACTAAAGAGGTGCTTATAAAATGGCGACCACCCGCCCTCGTTTGAAGCCACCTGGGAAGCATATGACCTCATCAATCGACAGTTTCCTCTCTTCCACCTTGAGGACAAGGTGGTTCTCCAAGGAGGGGGTATTGATAAGCCCCCTATCAACAAGGTCTATCAATACAAGGGGCACAAGGGCAGAGGGGTGTGAGACGTGTGAAGCAACACTAAAGGTGCTCTCTAAAAGTTGTTATACCAGTAGGATTCTGTTAGAGGAAATGCACGTGGCAGGAGGGTACGTGGAAGGAAATGGGTAAAGGTCATTAGTATAAGTAGGCAGTTAGAATAAGAATTAGGCATTATGATTATTCATTAAAAGGTTGTCAATGGAGACCCCTAGCTCCTCGAATTGCTAGGACTTTCTTTCCTTGTTTTTTTGCTTGTGTTGAGGGTGATTTGGGATTGATAGATCTCTTGTAATCTTCAATTAACATATAAATATTCAAAGAGTTGGTTTACAGTTTGTTTATTGATTTTCTGGGCAGTCTGTGTGTGAATTTTGGTTGTTTTATTGTTGGGTTCCCATCAGTAGCAAAATATTATAGATTATAGAATCACAAATTCTTTTGTCAAGTGAAAATTCAGCTCTCTCTCTCTCTCGATAGTTTGACGATTCGTTTGAGACTCTTGAATATATTATTAAAGAGGTCTTAAATTTGAATCCCCACGACTACTAATAAAGGATAACCACTGAAAGTTTATTTGACCATTAACTTCAAGACCTTGGAAGACTAGTTAAAATGCACATAAGTTATCTCAAACACCCCATATACAGCCAAAAAAAAAAAATATCAAAGGCACATTTTTCTACAAGCACTTGCAATCCATTATCAATACTTAAGAACAGTCGTGGCTATTTTTCCAAGTTGGAAGAATAAATGACATTTTTGATATAATAGGCAAAAGTTCAATTTTAAAACAGTTACACAAGCTCCCATCTATTAGTAATTGCATTCTAGGTAGGAAACCACATTTTCATTTTGTGTTTTCACTTCAGTCAGAATCAGAGTCCGGATCTACAGAGGATCTCACTGTCCTCCGCTGATTTTCCTCATAACCATCCTCTTCATTGTCTTCGTCTTTCTTCTCACTGATTATACCTATAAAACAATAGGTTTAAGACTCTGCTTTGGGCTTAAAATTGTACTACAATCAGGACAAAAACTCTACCTTTCTTTGTCAGAATAGCCTCAAGTGTCTTTATGGTGAAATCATCTTTTCCTCCTAAATCTTGAAACCCAACCAGCCTATCTACTGCAATACCTTTTCTGATATAAAGATAAATATTGTCAAAAAAAAAAAAAAACATTATAGCTTATCAAATTCAAAGATATGATACTAAACTCTTTCTATAGTTCATTAAACAAGTGCACATTCTTTTCAGTATTTTGTCTGGTTAAGTAAATGGTTCACTTTGAGGCAGTGTGCTCATTATTATTGATTCGGTTATGAAGATAATAATCTTTTGCCTATTCCAATTTTCAGAAATCCAACAGAACAATACTAGTAAATCTTTAAAAGACTGAACAAGATGGACTTAAAAAAAGAACAATCAAATACTATATAGAGACCAACCTGAATAATAACACACAAGGCAATGTTTTTACTCCAAGTTTAGTAACAAAGAAGGGTGCATTCTGCAATTCATTAACAATGACGAGCTTCTTATTAGCCACAGCAATTCAAATTTTATATTTACAACAAAATAAAACAGTATCTCAGTTTGCAATCAATAGCCTCAAGCTGAGTCCTTGAAAGATCTCAGTCCCATTGCAAGAACAGAACTGCTTGTGAATACTAACCTCTGCATCCAGCTTGATAAACTTTGTATCAATATGCTTTGGTGCAAGAGCCTTCAAATGCTTATCCATTATCCTAAAAGAATCAATTGACATGACCACATAAATCTGGTAATATGTTCTAATGCATGAGCACCATGCAGCTGTGTGTGTGAGAGAGGGAGAAAGACAGAGAGATATAGGCAGAAAAGTTTACTTGCAGCGGTAGAACTCTTTATGATAGAAGTGACAGATCACTTTCTCACTTCCAGTGACTTCACCCAAGAAATCCCCTTCACCTATCTCTCTGTATTCTCCATGTCCTTTCATTTGTAACACTTGTCGTTTCTCAGCTTCTTTCTATTCAAATAAATTCAAACGTGAAAACCATATTTATAAATCTAAACCCTATTCTAAAACCAAATTGCATTTCAGTTCTAAACAAAAAATATTAATTTCAGACCTTGAGAGCAGCAATCCTGTCTGCGTGCAATTTTTCAAGCTCAGGATCCTGCATAGCCATGGCACTCCTATATGAATGAGAAACACATTGGACAAAAATGCAGGATCCAATACATATGTGCATAGTAACTTACATCCATCAGCTCATCAAGATCAACCTCCTCATTGGCAGAAGCTGATGCCTGTGCCTTCTCTTGAGCAAGAATTTCCTGTAAGTCCAGTATATGTACTCATTAAACACCATAAAATTGATCATAAGCATTATATTACTAGCTTCAGCAATTTAATGTTATATTTTCGTATCAATCTTTAAGTGCAATCTAGACCGAAAAGTGCATGGAAACAAGCAAACTCATAATTTACCTATATCTTAACTACTCCTTAACTCCATTCGCAATTAATATAAATCTTAAGACCGTAAAAAAATAATGAACAAAAGAAAAGCTAGACTCCTAAACAACTATATAACTGTAAGAGAATTTCATTTCCTATTAAGTAATTTCGCAATATTGCTAGCATTATTTACCACCAAAAACAACTACAAGCGTATAGAAAGTGGAAAAAAGTTACATTCTCATCATCTTCTACTCTGTTACACCCTGCTCTTTGTATTTTTGATAACCACTCTACATAATTATACCCTGAACGGCTAAATTCCATTTTTCCATATATCCAGTAAGGTGTGCTAGCAAAACAATCCTCATGAATACTCATACACATCTATCAAGAGTACTCTAGAGGTTAGTGGCATTCAATTATACATTAAAAAGTAAAAAAATTGTTTTGTTACATGGGATGCCAAGAGTTTACATGAATGTAGCAGGACCAATTCTTTTCTCAATCATAACAGGAAGTATCATCGAATTTTCCATTTGATTGGCATACCAAGTGATGACGTGTGTGACATTATAAAAAATGTTATAATACAAAGAAAATAAATACCTTCTGGTAGTCACGAGCGGCCGCCGCTATAACATTCCCAAATGCTAAGTTAGACAGAGTCGATTTCACTGAATCAGGATCCATATCTCTCTTTAGCTTCCTGAAGAATCAAATTTTGTATTAATAAGAGGTAAATTTGTTGGCAAGATGGATAATTCTAGAACAGAACTTGACCTTCTCAAAAACAGTAAGTGGAAAAGAACAGAGAAATGTGAGCTTCAACTTTCAATAGAGTAATAAAAACACTTTTTTGAGATCCTAAGAACAGAGAAACAGTAGGTGGACAAGAATAGAGAAATATGAGATCGTAAGCAGGACTGTAGCTCCCAAAGTTGGAGATTCATAATTTGTTTTTAGAATGTGATGCAATTTGATTTTAGATCTGGGTTTAGATTCCTGAATTTGGTATTCAAGTTAGGATTTATTTGAACAGAAAGAAGATGTGAAGCCACAAAAGTTACAGTATCAAATTCAGTACAGACTCCTCTTCTTTACAATAAGACAACACACATCTGAAAACTGATGTCAATAAATATACTCAAGCTGATAAAAAAATCCATGTAAATCACCAAACCGCGATTTCAAAAGATAAAACAAATACAATAAATGGCAGCTAGAACATAAGACCCAAAAAAGAGATTTCTTACTTATTAGTTGCAGGTCGGCTTGGTGGCGGCTACTGGTGGTAGTCGGTGACAGATCCTGACAAGAAATGTAGCTAGATGATTATTGAATGAATGAAATTAAAAACGAAAAAATATTAAAGAAATGAAAAATAAGGAGAAAAAAATGCAGAATTTTACCTGGTTAGAAACTTGTATGTCGACAGCAGCTTCAAGTAGGAGACTCTGCTGGTGGCAGCGACAGACGGTGACCGAATTAGTGAAAGAAACGGCTATATGGTGGTCTGGTGGGAAGTAAAGCTGCGTTCTTCTGCGTATTAGGAAATTTGGGTTTTATGTTTTTTTAAACTGTGTCGCGGATTGTAAATTGGTGTAATTACAATAAACCACTGTGTAAATATACCTTTTAGCCCTTGATCTGCAGAGTGGAAGGACAGAACTAACCCTACTGACTACTAAGTACAAACAAAACCCTTTGTTCTGCGTCTCCTCGGATCACTACCAAATAATTGGCGCTAAGGGTTCACAACTAAATAGTGAATAGCGCTAGTCCCAATAATGTTACGGACACCAGGATTTTTACACCGAAATATTGTACCGGCCTATGTGTAAAATATCTTTAATTTTTTTAACAATTTTTTTCTAGTGAACGGCCGTCCATCAAATTTGGACGATCGTTCACTCACATGGACGCTCGTCTATATTATATGGACGGACGTCCTCATTTTAAGGACGTCCGTCTATAAATAAAATACAATAAAATTTTTTTATAAATATTTGGGACGATGGACGGCCGTCCATTACTTTTGGACGGCCCGTCCATATTTAAAAAAAAAAAAAAAAAAAATCGGAACATGGATACTACTTCTTCTTCCTTTCAGAAATGTTTCATTTTCTTTCTCTTGGAATAACGGCGCCATGCAGCTTGGATGAAGCATGCGGCCCATGTCCTCCACTGTTATGAGTAGAACCTGAAGGTGTGCTGAACCTGTCTACTGTGAAGGCGCCTGAATTGAGTGGCCGCAAATTTTAACTCTTCAGCGACAGAGCAAAAGCCTGAACCTCTCTCATAGCCTTCATCGTCCAGGTAGAGGATGGGAGGTTAATGCTAGATTTGGGTTCCAGTGCACAGGTCAAAAGCTCCTCGCCACAAAAGTCCCTTCTGGAAAAGTAAATTGTTTTGATAGTTAGTTTTTGTTTTGAAATTCATTGTTTATCTGGATATTCTTTTTAATTGTTTTTTTGTGAATGTGTAGACTTATCAGTGTGATGTTTGCTTTAGTTGAGTTATTGGCATTGGTTTTATGGTTTAGTTTGTAGTGTGTAAAGAGGGATCATGGTTATCTGGGAAAGTAAATTAATAGTGGCTGGAGAGGCGATCAGTTTTGGCTTGGCTTGACGAAGAAGAAGAGCAAAGAAGGTAAACATTTCCGAAAGGAAGAAGAAGAAGCAGTATCCATGTTTATAATTTTTTTTTTTTTTTTTTTAAAGTATGGACGAGCGTCCATTACGAATGACCGTCCATTATTCTTGAAATTATAAAAACTTTTTATTGTATTTTATTTATGGGGGACGCTAGTCCCTTGTATATGGACGCCCGTCCATATAATATGGACGGGCGTCCATGTGGAAGGCCGTTCATTAGAAAAAAATTGTTAAAAAATTTAGAGATATCTTACACGTAGGCCGGTACAATATTTCGGTGTAAAAATCCCGATGTCCGAAGCGTTATTGGCGTTAGTCCACCATTAGAAAGGAGATACACCATTTTCTTGTAGCCATTTTCTGGGATCTGCGTCAAGTCATTCTTGGCATATTGACATTATACTATAGAAGGTGAAATTTGTTCATGGATATTGGAAAAATTACTAGTTCAGAAAGTAACACCATCTATCTGAAACTCATGAAGCTGGAGTAGATGGTTTTCTTTTCCATTCAAATGACACAAGTGCTTTACAACAGGTTTTTCAAAAACCCCTGAAGACCTCTGCTTCGACGATTGACCCCAACTGATATTTAATAATGAAGTGCATTTTGAATAAATTCCAAGAGGAATACTTTGGAATTGGATGATTGATGATGTATCTGCTGAAACATGTTTGCTGCCGAACTAACACTTGAAAGATCGTTTCCTGTATACATCTACCATAATTGTCATGCCCAAATCCCATCCTTGATATGTTCTGTCATTCTACTCAAAACTTGATAGATCGTTTTACTGTCTGGATGTCTTGTATCATTTACCATAAACTTGAACCTATTTCCTCCTACCTCGACGCTACTCCAGCCTCCCTCCTTTCCCACCCCTTTTAATCCTCTCATTTCTGCTCTCACCTTGGCTGCACTCTCCCAATTACCAACACTAGCATAAACGTTACATAATGCAACTCTCCAAATCCTGCTCTCTGGTTCCAAAGTTGAGAGCTGTTTCGCTGCTCTTTCAGCCACGACGACATCGCCAAAGAAACCGCAAGCACCCAACAGAGCACCCCATACTGCTGGGCCAGGCTTGACCGGCATCTTTTCTATAAAAGCTTCCGCTTCTTCAAGCCTCCCTGACCTGCCCAAGAGATCCACCATGCAGACAAAATGTTCCATACTCGGCTCAACTCCATCTCTATGCATGAATCTAAAAATTTCAAAACCTTCTTTGATCATTCCTGAGTGAACACATGCAGAAAGAATATTGACATATGTAACTGCATTTGGTTTGTGTGTGCCTGATTTCTTCAGTTCCGTGAAAACCTGCAGAGCGGAAGTTGCATCTCCATTGACTCCATAAGCTGTGATTAGAGAATTCCATGAACCAAGATCTTTGACAAGCATTTCTTTGAAAATTTTCTCCGCCAAGTCCAGCTTGCCTGATCTTCCATACATATCAATAAGAGCATTCTGAATAAAAATATCACAAATTAAACCTGCTCTAGTTATGTATCCATGAATAACCTGGCCTAGCTGCAGTGATGCTAAGTTTGAACAGGCTTGGATTGACGCTAACATAGTAATGAAATCAGGAGACACTGAACCATTTTCCTTTCTGCTGTGGATGCCTTCAAGCAGCATTAGGGCCTGATAAGATTCACCATTCTTCACAAGGCATGTCATCATGGTATTCCAAGAAACCATATCTCTGTTGTTCATCCTCACAAAGAGCTGGTAGGCAGATTCACTTTCTCCAATTTCAGCGTACATGTCAATTAAAGAGTTTTCAATGACAATACAAGGAAAAAAATCATGTTTAATCAGGTACCCATGAATCTCTTTCCCCAACTTCATACCACATTGTTGCAGAAGGCTAGCCATGGTCTCTGGACTAAGATAACAACCTTCACCCATAAATGAAAATCTACAAAATATTTGCATTCCTTCCTTCAAATACTCATTAAGCACGTACATTTCAACTAGGGAATTTACAATAAGGTCATTGCTACTCATCCCCAGTTTTATGACTAAGCCATGAACCCACTGTATTTTCCACCATTGGTTAATCAATGAACAAGCATGTAAAATGCTCAGAACTGTTACCTCATTCGGTAGTGTCCCCGCACCTTGCATCCTTATAAAAATGACCAGTGCTTCATCCATCATTCCATTGAATACATAACCTGATATAACTGAAGTCCAAGATACCACATCTTGACAGCTAAATCTCTCCAGAAGCTTCTCTGCACATAACAACAACCCAGATTTTGCATACGCATCTATTAAGGAATTCCTTAAGAAATTATCGGACACAAGCCCCATTTTCACCATAATACAATGAATACACCGGACCAGTACGGAATCATCTTTCTTTGCACAAGCTTGTAGAAGCGCGGCTAGAGTGAACTCATTGGGATAGACATGTTTAAGCATCTCACAGAAAAGAGTTATTGCTTTATCAGCTGCTCCATTCTGGCAATAACCTGATATCATCGATGTCCAGGACACTATAGTTCTTTCAGGCATATGATCGAACAACCTGGCAGCGTCTTCGATATTCTTGCATTTTGTGTACATATTCAGCAGGGAGTTGTTGACAAACACATTTTCCTTGAGCCCGGATTTCAGAACTAAAGCATGAAGGCAAAACCCGAGTTCTATGTTTCTTGATGATATGCATGAAGTCAAGGCATCGACAGCAGATACCGAATCAATGGCTGTTGAATCATAGTTTACGTTCTCACGTAGAGCAACAGTCTGAACCCGGGAAGTGCATTTTCGGGGCTCTTTTGACCGTCGTTTTTGAGGATAAACTTGGAGACCACAAAAATGTGACGATATGGAAGGGGAAATCTGGGAAGTGAGCATCAGCGTTATTGACGATAAGAAAATCTTACAAAGAATCGCAGAGGTCAATTCTATTTATAGAATCGTTTGAATTTTAGAAATTACAATAAAAGTGGCTTGAAATTTAGAAGCTGGAGGCGAACTGCATAACGCAGCCGGGTGTTTATAGGACTAGATTAGTTGCAATTAATTCTCAAGGCAGTGCATATTATGGTCCTGATTTGATAGACTCTTCGTTAGGCTACCTATTCCAAAATCTGTATTTTTGAGGTCTACAGCATTTAGCACAGTCACAACACTAGACAAGGATAAATGGAGAGTTAAAAAGAGAGAGGATACAACTTTGGTGCGGTATAGTTTAATATTTAATTATTACAACACACAGGGTAACATGGATTACGGACAGCAACAACCACTAGCCATGACCTCAAAATTAAAGAAGACAAGAGACCATACAGCCCTAACGAAACCGAAAACTAAAAAACACAAACGAGAGAATTACAATCCCTGTATGACAGACAAACGAAACTGACTCTTCTCCGCTTGTATTATACTCAAATTTGATGTTATGTTCACTGTAGTCCTGTGTATCTTATCCTTCAGTCCACTTCCTCCATCTTGCTCTCCTCATTTCCTTCCTCTTCCAATGGTGGCATCTCTATATCATCACCAGCAGTCTCATCCTCATCGATGCTGAGACCCAATTTAAGCATCCTGTGAATCCTTGCTGCGAAAGTGTGGGGATCATCCAGACTGAAACCGGAGGTCAAGAGGGCAGTCTCATAGAGCAGCAGTACAAGATCCTTCACTGACTTGTCGTTCTTATCAACCTCAGCCCTCTTCCTAAGCTCCTCCATTATACCATTATCAGGATTAATCTCCATAGTCTTTTTGCTTGACATGTAGCCACTCATGCTGTTATCCCTCAAAGCCTGAGCTTTCATAATCCTCTCCATGTTAGCTGTCCAACCATATTCGCCAGTGACCAAGCAACATGGAGAGTCAACAATCCTATCAGACACCACAACCTTCTCTACTCTGTCTCCCAGAATTTCCTTGATTGTCTTGCACAGGTTCTCGAAGGACTTCTTCTTTTCCTCCTTTTTCTTCTTCTCCTCCTCATCTTCATCGAGTTTTAGCCCTTCTTTGGTGGCCGAGACCAGCTTCTTACCGTCATACTCCTTCAATTGACCAACGGCATACTCATCGATGGCATCCACCATGTACAGCACTTCATATCCCTTCTTCTTGAGCTTCTCCAGGAAGGGCGAGTTCTCAACAGCTTTCTTACTCTCACCACTGATGTAGTAGATATCCTTTTGGCCCTCCTTCATCCTTGTAACATAGTCTTTCAAGCTGGTCATCTCATCACCACTCTTGGTCGAGTAGAATCTGAGCAAGTCAGCAAGTTTCGCCCTGTTCTGACTGTCTTCATGAATACCCAATTTCAGATTCTTTGAGAAGGCGTCATAAAATTTGTTGTAATCTTCTTTGTTCTCCGCTATCTCGTTGAACATCTCAATGCACTTTTTCACTAAGTTCTTCCTGATCACCTTGAGGATCTTGTTTTGTTGCAGCGTTTCACGAGAAATGTTAAGTGGCAGATCATCTGAATCGACAACACCCTTTACAAAACTGAGATACTCTGGAATGAGCTCTTCACAGTTGTCCATGATGAACACCCTCCTCACATAAAGCTTGATGTTGTTCATCTTCTTCCTTGTGTCAAAGAGATCAAATGGGGCTCTCCTAGGAACAAAAAGAATGGCCTTAAACTCAAGCTGCCCTTCCACAGAAAAGTGTTTCACAGCAAGGTGATCTTCCCAATCATTAGTGAGGCTCTTGTAGAAGGCAGCATACTCTTCCTTGGTAATCTCCTCAGGTTTTCGCAGCCAAATTGGTTTCTGTTTGTTGATTAACTGCCACTCATGGGTCACTTCCTTAACCTTCTTCTTACCCTTCTTCTCTTTCTCCTCATCAACTTCCTCCACATCCCCTTCCTCTTCCTTTTTGGTTTCCTCATCTTCATCGTCACTAACCTCTTTCTCGGTAGTCTTTTCAGTCCAGAGATAGATGGGGTAGCTAATGAACTCGGAATGCTTCTTCACGAGGTCCTTCAATCTCCTCTCCTCCAAGTACTCCAACTACAGTATTTAAAGAAAAAAACACATTTTATCAGTACCAACTCATCAACTACATTTTAAAAGCATAGTGCAGAAAAAATGCATTCTATTTAACTGGGGAAAACACCAGAACAACATTAAGCTCAAATTTTAGGTCTAGCAAAATCTGTTTAACAAAACACAATATCTCTTAATCAACTAATTTACATCAAGGTGAAATACGTAGTTTGTCGTTGCATCATGAATATACACATTTAGATTTTGTGTTAAAAAGTAACACATCTGTAAATTCTAGAAAGATAATTAAAAAGGTATCATACGAATAGTTCAGCATTTGCCATTGAAATTCTTACCTGATCCTCCTTGAGAAAGAGCGTGATCTTTGTTCCTCTGCCCAGTGGTTCACCGTTAACATCCCTAGTAACAGTGAAAGACCCTCCAGCCTGAGACTCCCAGACATACTGTTCATCGTCATTATGTTTTGTTGTCACAATAACCTTCTCAGCCACCAAATATGCTGAATAGAAACCAACACCAAACTGCCCAATCATGCTCACATCAGCACCCGCCTGTAACGCCTCCATAAACTCCTTGGTCCCGGACCTCGCAATTGTTCCCAAATTGTTCACCAAATCTAGAATAAACAACAATAAAGATCGTCATTATTATCATCATCATTTAATCTTCTATAAACTGAAAAATCGCTGTTCAATAATTGGATGAACAATTTGATCATGTAATAGCATACCAGCTTTAGTCATGCCGATGCCACTATCGATAATTGAAAGCGTTTTGTTGACTTTATCAGGAACAAGCCTGATAAAAAGCTCTGGTTGAGCATCGAGCTTGCTCTTGTCAGTTAAGCTTTCGAATCGGATTTTGTCCAACGCCTACATGGATTAAAACACGGTACATTCAATAAAAGAAATGTAAGAAAATAAAAATTAAACAATCAATGAAAACAAAAATTAAACAATCAGTTCAAATTGAACAAGAAACGTTAAGCATAGTTGAGAAGCGAGCACTTACATCAGAGGCGTTACTTATCAGCTCACGAAGGAAAATCTCTTTGTTGCTATAGAAAGTATTGATGATCAAGCTCAAGAGCTGATTAATCTCAGCTTGAAAAGCAAAGGTTTCAGCGTCTCCCATGTGCACCTCAGCCATTGACGATCAAATTAAAAACAGAACAAGAAAGCGAGCAAGCAATTAACGGTTGCAGAGGATCTAGCGACAGAGAAGCGAAAGCTGAAATATTTTGTGTTCGAAGTTTGATCGACGCGAATTTCGATTGATTGTGAGAGAGAACAAGGGGGGTTGTGATTTTATAGTGGGAGAAGTTCTGGTACCTTCTTTTGCCAACGAGTGAATGGAATGTTTTGGAATCGGCTTTTTCGCGGGATCTAGACTCTTCCGTTTGGATATTTCAAAATATTTTTAAATCGGTTAAGATTCTAGAGTCTTCCTTCAACGGTGTCGTTTATACTCCATTCTAACCCACCAAGTTGTGGGATAAAACAATTTAGTTTTTGTTATGGTTTTTTCTTTTAAAGACTTAATTTTTTGTATTTGTCTTATTTAATTTTTTTTTTTTTTTTAACTACATTGGCATCGATTGGATGAGGAAGTATCCAATCTAGACACATGATAGGTGGGCTCTTAGATTTCAGACAAACACATGTTAGATGAGTTCTGGTGACTTCCCATAAGTATTATCTACTTTGAACTCTGAAGTTTATACGGTTTTGTTTTCAAAAAATGCTTCTAAGTGATGAAAGTGTCTTTACGTTTTATAAACGATTAAAACCCTCGCCTAACTAATATGAGACTTTGACATTGACATATTTATTAAAATTTTATCACTTCTGTTTTAATTTTTAAAATTATTAAAATAAATAACAGTATTAATAATAACAATTAATGTACATGTAATTTAAAAAAAAAAAAAATGAGAACTAGAATCAGTTCAGATTTAACATGAAAACAAATGACATAATATTCAGGCCAGTTAGTATGTAACCGAGTACGTGAAACTGTGAAGTATTAGGTGTGTTCCATGAATGTTGTTTCTATTGTAGAAATAACATTCATTAAAAGACAAGGGACACAAATCGACCAGTATAATTTCATCACCACCATCACCTCCTATCTCCGCCATCGTCTTCATCACAATTTTTCAACTCAAAATCACCACCTTCACCATCTTTCATCTCATAATCCAGAACATCAAAAACAATATTTTTCTCAATCAGCAGCAAAATCAACCCACAATAATAAAAACAAAAAACGAAAATACAAAAACTATGGTCGGTTCCGGTTTCGGCCGTTGCACCCACAAACAAAACAAAAAGAAAAATCACATGCTTGGCCGCCATGTGAGGGCCTTGCAGCCGCCAAATTTGGTCACTGCAAGGCCCACACACCGCGACCAAACGTGATCAGCCACGTCCGTTGGCAAGAGAGAAGAAGAAAGAGAAAAATAAAGAGATGGAAGAAAAGAAAGAGAAGAGGAAAGAGGAAAATAGAGAGATGGAAGAAAAGAGAGGAGGCAGTGAAGAAACAGAAAAAAGGAAAAGGAGAAGAGAATGGAGATATACCGGGGAATAAAGGAACTGAGGAAGAAATAAATAAAAGATACATAAAGGCTTCGGTGAATTTACCATCCTGTTATTCTTCAGTTAACGTTAACAGACGGATGTTAACGATGGGTTGGAAATTGCTTTTTTCAAACCTTTTAGGTGCGAATTAGTTACGCCAAACCTTGGGTGGGAAATTGTCAGTCTCCCCCAAATAAAATAAAGAACCTGGCAGCGCTTTGAACTGTGGCCACTAAAGAAACAGAACCCCTTCTCTGTAATCGGCAAAATGCACTGCCTTTACCACAGCAGGAATTTAAATTTATGGAATCTGGAGCAATAGCTATTCTAGCCATAGAAAGTAGCTTCAGAAAAAACAAATACTAAACCACTAAAAGTGTGTAAAGGTGACAATGACTGAGTGAATTATGATCAAAGTAAAGTGTTTGTATAAATAAAAGTTGTTTTGAAATACTAAAACAATGAGCATAATTCTTTATTTCATTGTCACCTTTAAGAGTTGAGGCTTCCACAACTTGAGAGATAAGATGTCTGATCCCACTGAAGAGAGCATGAAAGAAGAAAGAACAGATGAGAGTAGAAATGACTCAGGGGACATTGAAGCTCGAGAAGTTTCAGGTCATCGTCATGGCCATAACTCAAAGGTCTGCCCAGCCCCAATGCTTTTCATTTTCATACCATTTTCATGCTTTGATGGAGTTTCCTTTTGTTGATCTTGTTTGGAAGGTTATAAACTGGTCAATAATATTGCAACTAGCTTTCCAGAGCATCGGTGTCGTGTATGGAGACATTGGTACGTCTCCTCTTTATGTGTACTCGATCACTTTCAGGGGTGGCATCAATCATGTGGATGACATTTTGGGTGTGCTCTCCTTGATCTTCTACACCCTCACCTTGATTCCTGTAATCAACTACACATTCATAGTCTTAAGAGCTAAAGATAATGGTGATGGTAAGTGTTGTAATAATCACTATCAAGAAACCAGAAACATAAATGTAAGGAATTGATATGAAGAGGCAAAGAGTAGCAGTTTAGGATGTTGATACTGCCAAAGTATGCCGAGAGAAGAGAAAAGAGGAAAAGATTTCAGTATATTTCATTGTTGTATTAATCTGTACAGTGCTAATTTATACACCTTTTGTAATTGTAAAAATGGAAAACAATGAATACAATTAAATGTAATTATTCAATCAATCACATAAATTATGGATTGATTGAATGAGAGAATTGCTCCTTGATCACAACCAGCATGAATCAAGGAATTTGTGCATTCCATATTTCGTCACTCCCCCTCAAGCTTGTGGTTTGTAAATGTCAAAAACTTCAAGCTTGCTAAGTAAATATGAATGTTGTCTGCTGCACAATGGCTTTGTGAAAATGTCCGCTAGTTGTTCTGAAGTATGAATGTGCAAAGTCTTGATTACCCCTTCTTGTATCTTGTTTCTGACAAAGTGGCAATCAATCTCTATATGTTTTGTTCTTTCATGGAATACTGGATTTGCTGCGATGTCATTTACAGCTTTGTTATCGCAGTATAAAAGGACAGTCTTTCTTACTTGTACCTTTAGATCTTCTAATAACGCCAAAATCCAGATGATCTCACATGTTGTTTTGGCCATGGCTCTGTATTCGACTTCTGCTGAAGATAGAGAAATTATTGATTGTTTCTTGATCTTCCAAGAAATAAGAGCTCCCTCTCACTTGATATAGAAACCTGTAAGTGACTTTCTTGTCATTGGACATATGGCCCAGTTTGAGTCACAATGAGCTGTGACAACTGATTCTTTGTCTCAGGGAAGGAGGAGTCCTAATCCAGGACATCATTTCAAGTACTTTAGAACCTTTATTGTTGCATCCATGTGAGATTGTTTTGGCCCATGCATGAATGGCTAAGAATGTGGACTGCATAACTAATGTCTGGACAAGTCATGGTGAGATAGATCAATCGCCCAACAAGTCTTTGATACTTTGTAGGATCTTCTAGTGATGGATCATTTTCGGAAGATGATATCCCACTGTCATATTCTTCAGTAGTCAGCTTTGTATTCTGCTCTACTGGAATGATACTTGGCTTGCATCCTAAAAGTCCTGAATCAGAAATAAGTTCCAAGACATATTTCCGTTGGCTAAGGGATATTCCTGCTGGGGATCTTGCAATTTCAATGCCTAGGAAATACTTTGGCTCTCCTAAATCCTTTATTCGGAATTGTCTGTTAAGATGCTCCTTTAAGGATTTGATGCATGTTCCATCATTCCCTATAATAAGAATGTCATCGACATATATGATGAGAGCAATGAAAGTTTTACCTTTGTTCCAAGTGAATAATGCATAGTCATGTTTGGACTGAACAAATCCTATGCCAGTGGGAGCTTTACTGAATTTCTCATTCCATTGTCGGGATGCTTGTTTTAGCCTGTAGAGGGATTTCTGTAGACGACATACTGTGTTCTCCCCCTGTCTGCATAATCCCGGTGGAAGATCCATGTATATTTCTTCATGAAGATCCACATGAAGAAAGGCACTATGAACGTCCATTTGATGGAGAGGCCAGTCACGAACAGAAGCTACTATAAGAAAAGTACGAACGGTGACATGTTTGGCTACGGGGGAAAAGGTGTCTTAATAATCAAAACCTTCCCGATGAGTGTATCCCTTGGCCACTAATCGAGCTTTGTACCATTCTATGGAGCCATCAGTACGATGCTTGATTTTGTAGACCCATTTACAGCCAATAGGTTTTCTATGAGAGCGGCGAGGCACGAGATCCCAAGTATGATTCTGAGAGAGAGTAGTAAGCTCAGCAGCCATGGCTTGACGCCAGTGAGAGTGTTGAATAGCCTCTAAGTAACTAGTGGGTTCTCTTTCTGTGGAGATGTTACTGATGCAAGCTCTATATATAGGAGAGAGACGATCATAAGTCACATAGTTTGAGGTGGGATACAGTGGAGTTGAAGGATCTGAAATGGTGAGACACTCATAACTGGGCCGCCCGTATGGGGTGGTGGTGGGTTGACGAGTGCCGCGCAGCGAGAACAGTAGGAGCCTGAAGAGGAGAGCTGGGTGGAGGAATAAAAGGTTGCTCCGGTGGATCTGCTGTAGTGTTATCAATGTTGGTTGTGTCAGGGTCAATAGTAGGAGTACTAGGCAGAAGAACTGGTGGATTAGGAACGATAGTGAACAGAGGATCTTGAAGAGTATCATTATCAGGGAACACTTGAGGTGATGGTGATGGAATAGTGTCTTCTGTGGCAAATGGAAAAATGTCTTCATGAAATACAACATCTCGAGAGATCAAAAACTTGTTGGTAATTGGATCATATAGCTTGTATCCTTTCTGAAGCATAGGATATCCCATAAAAACACAACAGGTAGCCCGAGTACCAAACTTATCATGTGATCCAAGAGTGGTAGCATAATAAAGACAGCCAAATACTCGAAGATGATTAAGAGATAGTTGCTTCTGGAATAATACCTCATAAGGGGTCTTTCCATGAAGGACTCTACTGGGCATGCGGTTGATTAGGTAGGTAGAAGTGATCACACATTCGCCCCAAAAAGAGATAGGTAGGTGGGCTTGGTGTTTGAGGGCACGAGCTACTTCTAGGAGATGACGGTGTTTTCGTTCGACAACCTCATTTTGTTGTGGAGTATAGGAGCAAGAGCTTTCATGCAGTATCCCGAGTGATGAAAAAAGGGAAGAACAATTATGATTAAAGAATTCTCTAGCATTGTCTGTTCTAATCCTTTGGAAGTATAAAATTGTGTGTTGACCATGGCTAGAAAGTGTGTGATGTGGGTAAGTGTTTGCGCTTTGGATTGCATGAGAAAAGTCCATGTACCCCAGGAAAAGTCATCAACAATGGTGAGAAAAAAACGATATCCATCATGATTTGGAGTGTGATAAGGTCCCCAAATATCAAGATGGATTAGGGCAAAAAGTTGTGTCGTAGTGGAAGTGCTATGTGGAAAAGTAATTCGGGCTTGTTTAGCCAACGGACAGATGGGATAATGAGGTTGGGGAATAGTAGCACTGTGACCTAACCTTTGATAGAGAATAAAAGTGTTTTTATTAATTGTTGCATTATAATTGGTAATTTTATTGGGTGTAATACACGGATGAAAAATTCTAGAAGACTTAGCCGGTGCCCAGTAGTATAGACCTTTATGAACCTTACCCAAGCCCATCAGTTGCCCAGTCGAAGGGTCTTGAAATTCAAATGTGTTAGGACAAAATTTTACAGTGCAAATATTGTCTTCACATATTTTGGATACTGATATGAGGTTAAAATGAAAAGTAGGGACACATAGGACATTTTTAAGGAATAAATTTTTGGATAATTAGACAGTGCCTATGTGAGTGGCCGAGGTTATGTCTTCGTTCGGCATGCGAATAGAGGTGGATGAGGTAGTGCAAATAGAGTGGAAAAATTTTGGATTACAAATGATGTGATCACTAGCCCCTGAATCAACAATCCACATGTCAGTAGTAATTAAATTGAAGTAGTAGGAAGTACCTGCATAAGATGTTGTAGGTGCGGTGGGAGCATTATTCAGAAGCTGAAGCAATTGATTATATTGATCCGAAGTGAGAATGGGTGCTTGCGGATTGCTGGAAGAAACTGAATCAACTGAAAAGAAGAAGAATTGTTATTTTTGTCTTTAGGGCGACCATGTAATTTCCAGCAATGGTCTCGATCATGATTGGTCTGTTTGCAATAGTCACAATATAATCGCTCCCGATTAGAGCGTGAATTGTCAGACCCATTGGACCCGTTTCTGGATCTATTTGACCAAGACTTGTGCCTAGTTGACCAGTTGGTTGCTTGTTTGACTCTGATTGTGACGTGGCTCGATTTGAGTCGTTAGATGCGTTTAAAAATGCAATCAGCTTTTGACAGTCAGATCGCGAGATGAAATCTAGGCCTTTCATCTCTGCATATAAATTCATGCCCTTTTTCTTTTGCAGGTTGCCCTAGCCGCGAGCGCCCATCTTCATTTTCCTTAAGCCCTGCAAAAACCAAAGAGTCAGTGAATGGCCGATCGGAGTTTAACTGGCATTAGCTCTCATTCTGCACCGCCAGTTGAAAACTCCGGCGAAGGGAAGGTGGTGGAGAAATGGCCAGAACTTGGGTGCGAAAAGCATAAAAGCTTTCGTTTAACCCGAGCAAAAAATGCTACAGACGGTCGCAATCGCGGATCCGTTGGTACTAGTAGAGAGTTTCCAGCGGTCTTTCAAGAGCTTCCTCAGCAGCGTCCAACTCGTTCCAAACGGCAGAGAGCCGATTAAAATAAGTGGTCACCGAAGCGTTTCCTTGTTTGAGTTCAATCAATCACTGCCGGAGGGTGTACGTTTTGGCGAGATCGAGTTTCCCCATACATCTCTTTGATGTATACCCATATATCGGCAGCCATCTCTGTTGGTGGGATTCCGGCCGAGACATCTGTAGAGATGCAATTACTGATCCATGAACGGACCAGTGTGTTGCAGAGATTCCAGTGGCGTTGGCGGTGTGGCTGTGGTGGTGGTTGGAAGTTTTTGTCTAGGAAAAGCTCTTTGTCTTTTGCGATGAGAGCTCGCCGGAAATCGCGAGCCTAGGATGCATAATTGTCTGAACCCATAAGGGTTTGTTTGATGAGGGCCAACCTCGGTCCATCAAACCTGGTGAAAACGTAACATCACTTGGTTCGTGGCTACCGCATAGTGGTCCTGGATGAAGCGAAATGGATACAGGTAGGGATTTGGATCCGTACCCATTTGTGAACCAGATTCTGGGTTGTGACCTGGTATTCTAAGAGGATGTAGGTCGGTGCGGGTAAAAGAATCTGGGTCATAACCTGACATTCCATATGAGCAACGAGCTGGGTTAGGCCTGGTTTGTGTGTTTGGGCTGATTGGGATTGAACTGGGTTGGTTTGGTTTGGGTCTGGGCCGGGTGAAATGGGATTTGCATGTGTTTGGTTTGCTGTAGGATTTGAATTTGTTTGGTTTGCCGTAGTTGATTGAGTTTGAGTTGGGTTTGGATTATCTGCCATTTGCAGAAAAATAAAATACTAAAACGAGTTTTCTGTTTGATTGCAGGGACAGAAAGGAGAGGCTTGTTTGTGCAGAAGCGTGAAGGTTATGGCTCTAATACCATGTAAGGAATTGATATGAAAAGGCAAAGAGTAGCAGTTCAGGATGTTGATACTGCCAAAGTATGCCGAGAGAAGAGAAAAGAGGAAAAGATTTCAGTATATTTCATTGTTGTATTAATCTGTACAGTGCTAATTTATACACCTTTTGTAATTGTAAAACTGGAAAACAATGAATACAATTAAATGTAATTATTCAATCAATCACATAAATTATGGATTGATTGAATGAGAGAATTGCTCCTTGATCACAACCAGCATGAATCAAGGAATTTGTGCATTCCATATTTCATCAATAAACAATACCAAGCATCCACAAAATCAAGACACCACAATTTTTACCGTGGTTCACCTTTCCAAGAATGGGAAGGCTACATCCACATTGAGCTCCAGAAAAGGATGAAGCTCACTGCACTAATTCATGAACTAGTTTACAGATTACAGACACAAGATCAAACGATCCAAGAGAACCCGAAATCACCCTATCTGGTAATAAGCAATCCTAGGAAACTAACACTCAGATTCCTAGCCCTAAGAGAGACAAAACCCCTCTATCAGAATGATAAACCCAATCACTCATCAAGTTACATAGAATCAAGATTTCAGAACAGTAAAGACGAACCCTAGCAGAGCAAACCTAATACATAGTATCAATCGAAAGAAAACCCTATGAAAACTGAAGAAAAGTTTGCTTATATATCGTTGACCAGGATAGATTGAACTCTGCCGTTGGATCTCTTGAAGACTGATGGTCCATATTCATTCTTGAACTGGTAGCGTATTGGTTTTAAGTAACACGACATCGTTTCAGTCTTCACATTTACAATCTCCACCTTGAAGACTTGAAACCAACTCTCTCACCTGACTCCCTTTTAGTGCAGTGTGCCTCAATTTGAATCCCTCATAGCTCTGTTCATATATTGATTACTTTAGGTATAGCAAGTTCATGCAATGCTTGAACTTGGCTGGACTGACAATCTTTGTTCCCATGTCTGCTGGATTTTCTTCTGAGGGAATCTTCTTTAGTTCAATTAGCTCTTTGTTGATCAGGTCTCTGATGAAGTGGAACCTCACGTTCACATGTTTTGTTCTCTCATGGTAGATGGGATTTTTACTTAAAAGTATAGCACTTTGACTATCTGAAAAGATAGTTACTTTGCTACCAGTCTGCTCAGTTTCTATCAGTAAACCTTGCATCCATAGGGCTTCCTTGAAACCATCTGCCAAGGCCACATATTCTGCTTCAGTCTTTGATAGGGCAACTAGAGGCTAAAGTTGTGATTTCCAACTGATGCAGTTCCCTCCAAGGGTGAAGCAGTATGTAGTGGTTGACTTCCTGCTATCCCTATCACCTGCAAAGTCTGAATCCACAAACCCCACAAGATTAAGTGTAGATGTTCTTTTGCAATACTCTAAACTTATGCATGCAGTACTGTTTATACATCTGAGTACCCATTTCAGAGTAATCCAGTGATCACTTCCTGGATTTGACATGAACCTACTCAACAAGGATATTGCAAAAGCTAAATCTAGTCTGGTGCTAATCATTGCATACATTACTGATCCTATCACATTTGAGTAAGGGACAATCTCCATTTTTATGGTTTCAGCAGAATTTTTGAGACATTGTGACTTAGACAGTATAAAATGGTTAGCAAGTGGCATTGTCACATGTTTGCAATCAAACATTCCAAATTTAGAGACTAATTTCTGCAGGTATGGTGTTTGGTGGACTTTTAGGGTACTCCTACTTCTGTCCCTATCTATAATCATTCCAAGTATTTTCTTTGCCACTCCTAGGTCTTTCATATCAAATTCAGAACTGAGTCTAGCCTTTAATTCAGTTATTTTTTATTTTGATTTACTAATCAGGAGCATATCATCTACATAAAGCAGCAGGTAAATAGGCATGGCATCTTTCCAAGCAAAGTAAAAACAGTTATCATATTTGCTCCTAGTGAATCATAGGTTAAGTATAAAGGTATCAAACCTTTTATAACACTGTTTGGGTGACTGTTTAAGTCCATACAAGGACTTATGCAATCTACATACATGGTCTGGTCTTAGACTATCTACAAAGCCTACTGGTTGGCCATGAAGATTTGCTCTTCTAAATCGCCATGAAGGAAGGCTGTTTTAACATCAAGTTGCTCTAACTCTAGGCTTTGGTGAGCTACAACTGACAACATCATCCTAATGGTCTTATATTTTACTACGGGAGAGAAGACTTCATTAAAGTCTATATTCTCCCTTTGGGTGAACCTTTTGGCCACCAATCTAGCTTTGTATCTAGGTGGTTCATTTGTTACTACACCTTCCTTAATCTTATACAACCATTTACACTGAATAACTTTTGATTTTTAGGTTTAGGAACAAGGGACCAAGTCCCATTTACTTTTAGGGAATTCATTTCCTCTGTCATTGCTTGCCACCATTTGTGCTTGTCCTTTGAAGTAATTGTTTCTGAGTATGACTCTGGTTCTGTCCTTATTACTTTAGTTCCTGCCAGTAGGGCAGTGTAGATCAACTCTGCATATGAGTACCTTGTTGGAGGCCTAATCTCGCTTCTGGTCCTGTCCCTTGCTAGTTGGTATTCTTGCAACTCATCCAACAAGGGATCTTGGGCCTCCTCTGTTTCAACCTCATATTGGTCAGGTCCATCAGGTGTTGTTGCTTCTTCTCGTACAGGATCATCCTCAGTTTGGGTGTCCTCTAGTTGCCTGATGGTTGCCTCCACCTTAATTGGTGTAGTGTTTGGTTGTCCTGGTTGGGTTAACTTTTTGCTTGGAGAACCTATATCAATGTTAGCAAACTTGCAAGGGAAATCCCCTTCATTACAGATTACATCTCTACTAATAATGATTTTTACTCCTGGTGCAGTTCTATGCCATAACCTATAACCTTTAGTGCCCTCTTGATATCCTAAAAGTATACACTTTATGAACCTAGGCTCTAGTTTCCCATCACTTGTGTGTGCATATCCAAACACCCTTAGGTGACTTAGGTTTAAGTCTCTTCCTAACCATCTAGACTTAGGACAGTTGAATCCCATGGAGCTGTTAGGGCTTCTATTTATTAAGTAGGTAGTAGTGGTCAATGCTTCTCCCCAAAAGGTTTTTGGAAGGCCTGAAGTGAACAGTAGCACCTAACTTTCTCTAACAAGGTTCTGTTCATTCTCTCAGCAACTCCATTTTGCTGAGGGGTTTTTCTAACTGTCTTATGCCTTAAGATGCCCTGATCCCTACAGTAGTTATCAAATTCCATATTACAAAACTCCAGCCCATTATCTGTTCTTAAGGCTTTCACTCTTCTGTCTATTTGGTTTTCCATTATAGTTTTCCAGGTTTTAAACTTAGACAGTGCCTCATCTTTGGACTTTAGTAGGTATACCTAAACTTTCCTACTGAAGTCATCAACAATGGAAAGGAAATAGGAATTCCCTCCATGAGATTTAATCCTTTCAGGTCCCCAAAGGTCAGCATGGAGGTAGTCTAAACAGTTTTTGGATAAGTGTATGCCTTTAGTGAAACTACCTCTATGTTGTTTTCCTAAAACACAGGTTTCACAGAAGTCTAAGGTTGTTATTTTATCTTTTCCAAATAATCCTTGTTCGCTAAGAATGCTCATACCCTTTTCACTCATATGCCCTAGCCTAAGATGCCACTTATTAGTAGTATTAAGATTGGTGGAGACCAAGGCACTATTCCCTTTCTCAAGGTGATAACTGCCACACAAAAGGTACATCCCATTCTTCTTCAGCCCCTTCAACACAATGTGGTTATTCTTAAACACATTTATACAACCCCTTTCAGCCTTATAACTACAGCCTGATTCATCTAGAGTGCCTAGGGATATTAGGTTCCTTTTTAGTTCAGGAATGTATCTCACATTTGATAACACAATAAGTTTTCCATCATCCAACCTTAGGGTTATATTACCTAATCCTAACACTCTGCAGGTGTTGTTATTACCCATGTAGACAATTTCATATTCACCACCCCTAAAGTCCTGGAACCAATCTCTGTTAGGACTCATATGGAAAGAGCATCCTGAGTCTAACACCCAGCCATATGTTTGATCTGCCATAGACATAGTGAAGACTTTTGGATTAGTAATATTATTATCAGCACATGCCACATTGCTCTCAGTGTTTACAGATTTTTGTTTTATAATCTAATCATAACAATTCTTTTTTAGATGACCTGGCTTATTACAGAGAAAGTACTTCCTAGTCTCCCCTTTCTTGTTAGTCCCTTTCCCTTTCTTTTTAATCTTAGACTAAGTATTTCTTTGCATGCCATTAGAGGAACTTCCTAGGTCAGTTTTACCCTTAACAAATAGATTATTCCCACTTCTTTTCTGAACCTTCAACTCTAACTCCATAACCTTTAGTCTTGATACTATAAGATCTAAACTAGGGACAATACCAAAGTACTAGAAAGCATTTTTGACTACTTGGTAGTCTTCTGTCAGTGAGTTTAGTAGGATCATTGCCAAACTCGTGTCTCCTAATTCTTGGTCAGTGCCCTTTAGGATTATGGTCATTTTCAAGAACTCATCAATATTATCTTCTATTGACTTACTACTATCCATTCTATATGAAAATAGTGCACCCTTTAAGAAAGCAAGATTTGGTGCAGTTTGTAAGTCATACAAAGTTTCGAGTTTACCCTAGAGTGTGAGTGGAGCCTTCAATCCATCCACTTTTCTCAGCACGTTGTCTGCCAAATTCATCACGATCAAGTTGTAAGCCTTCTCGTCTATTTCTGCCTTTCTCTTTAACTTGTCTACTAGTTCGAGTGCAATCCCTACTTTATTATGTGAAAGTAGGGCCTTCATCTTCTTCTTCCAAGAGTTGAAGTCAATTTTGCCATCGTACTGTGAGATCTCCATGCAGGTTAAACTCATGGTGCTCATATCAGAAAACGGTTTTAATTCTTGATGATTATTGGTTTGAAGATAACCTACTGTCTCCTAAGAACCCTAGAACTCGAAATTTTAGAAAACCCCCAATTTCGATGAAACCCTAGATTCTAATTTCCTTAGATTCGGATCTCAAATTCACTATAGACTCTAAGGTAACAGGCTCTGATACCACTATTGTAATAATCACTATCAAGAAACCAGAAACATAAACAATACCAAGCATCCACAAAATCAAGACACCAAAATTTTTACCGTGGTTCACCTTTCCAAGAATGGGAAGGCTACGTCCACGTTGAGCTCCGTAAACGGATGAAGCTCACTACACTAATTTATGAACCAGCCCAATCACTCAACAAGTTACACAGAATCAAGATTTCAGAACAGTAAAGATGAACCCTAGAGAGCAAACCTAATACACAGTATCAATCGAAAGAAAACCCTATGAAAACTGAAGAAAAGTTTGCTTATATATCGTTGACTAGGATGGACTGAACTCTGCCGTTAGATCTCTTGAAGACTAATGGTCCATATTCATTCTTGAAACGGCAGCGTATTGGTTTTAAGTAACACATCATCGTTTCAGTCTTCACATTTACAGTAAGATTTTAATATTAGCTGCTTACTAAGGTTTCGTAAAAGTACACCGCACCCCCAAAGGTTTAGAAAAGTAACAAATGAACCCACATAGTTGGAAATATTATTTTATCCTCCATACCATTGTTATATTGTGAATTTGTAATAACTCAATATCGTCTCATCTCTTTCTTTTATGGTATTCAAGTATTTTATTTTTCTCCCTCTCTTTTCACCACTCTTTCTCGTCTTCCTCTAATAATGCTTCCAACTTTAATTCTTCTAAATTAATATATATATATAACCCAGCTCCATTTGGTTAAAATGAATATTCATTATTTAAAAAAAAAAAAAAAAATACCCATGAACCTACATTACTCCAAGTACGATACAAATAGACACATGCCCATAAACACCTCCATGGATCGATAATTGAAAGTCCTCACTTTTAATCAATTTTTATACTCTTCCAGAGGGTAAGTGGTCACATATGCCCACAAACCTAGGGAGTTTCAATGTTAATACCCAAAATTAGACTATGCTTCTTGTCTTTATTAAAGGAAAGGAATGTAACATTCCTTCTGGCTACAAAAACTCTTAAAAGTCATGGCGGTATCGCAGTATATGATCTAATTAACCCGAGCATCCATTTATTTATACGTTAGATTTAAATTTTTCTAAAGAGTAAGAATTTTTACAAACAGGGTGTTAAATCAAGAATTCAGTCTGCATCATGACTTGATTTTCAGGAGGGACATTTGCATTGTACTCTCTAATATGCCGATATGACAACGTGGGTTTGATCTCCACTCAACAAGCTGAGGACTCTAATATGACAAATTCCCAGGTTGAGTTGCCCCGGATCTCATCAAAACTAAAATCTAAGCTAGAAAAAAGTCATGTTGCCAAGTTTCTTCTATTCTTAGTTACTTTGCTTGCGACTCCCATGGTGATCGGTGATGGAATCCTCACTCCTTGTATCTCAGGTATAACCTGGTATGAATATTATTATAAAAATGATTTTGTATTATATGTCATTATTCTCATATTGATTATTTCTAGCTTATGGTACTGTGATTTGTCTGGTTACATCAATGACAGTTTTAACAGCTGTGGAAGGCATCAAGGAAGCCTCAGCTGTAATGACGGAAGGTATATATATATCATAACTGTTGAATCTTATGTTTTATAATCTGGCTATATGATTACTCCTAATATCTCTACACACAGATAGGATTGTTTGGGTATCAGTAACTATCTTGATCAGCCTCTTCACCTTTCAAAGATTTGGAACTGAGAAAGTGGGTTATAGCTTTGCTCCCATACTTTGTGTTTGGTTCGCACTCATCAGTGGCATCGGAGTCTACAATATCATAAAATTTGATCCAACAGTTATGAAAGCAGTAAATCCATTGTATATCATTCATTATTTCACAAGGAACAAGAAAGAAGCTTGGATTTCCCTCGCTGGAATTGTACTTTCCATAACAGGTAATAATCTCTCCATGCTTCCAAATTATAGTGAAAATAATATAATATCTTTGATAAATTTCCAAGGTCTTCATGAACAGGATCTGAAGCATTATTTACGGATGTCGGTCACTTCACAGTTGGGTCCATACAAATGAGCATATGCACAGTGGTCTATCCTGCTCTGATTTTGGCATATTCTGGGCAAGCTTCCTTCCTGCGCAAACATCCTGAGCTCGTTGACAATACTTTCTTGAAGTCCATACCAGGTGAACAATATACAAATGGCCGCAATTCTTTTCTCTATTGGTTTCTTTTCCATGTGAAATTGTCTATATTTTGATCAATAAATTTGTTTGGTGCATTGTTAAACAATCTAGGTCCTTTGTATTGGCCAATGTTTGTTGTGGCCATATTGGCAGCTATTACAGCGAGTCAAGCCATGATTTCGGCAACATTCTCTATAATCCAACAATCGCTTTCGGTAGGATGTTTCCCTCGTGTGAAAATTATGCATACTTCAGCTAAACATCGAGGATAAGTTTACGTTCCTGAAGTCAATAACCTCCTCCTGTTGGCTACCTTGGGAGTCACTCTTGGTTTCAGGACTACTGAAAAGATTGGCAACGCATATGGTCATTTCTTGATTTATTTCATATAATTCAATGGTTGAAGATGATAATATTACCACTGAAATTAATGAACTTGTGCGTGCAGGAGTTGCTGTGGTATTTGTGATGACACTGACAACATTCTTAATGGCACTCATCATGATAGTGATATGGAGATGCCACATGCTTCTAGTAACCTCTTATGTTATTATCATTGGTGGTGTGGAGTTTTTCTATCTAACTTCAGCTGTTTACAAATTTAACCAAGGAGGGTATCTACCATTAGTTTTTGCTGCGGTTATGGTGGCTGTGATATATGTATGGAACTATGTGCACAGGAGGAGATACTATTATGAACTTTGTTATACACGGGAAAATGAAGAGCTGACGCAGAAGGAGTCGCGTCAGGAGTAACCTGCCCCCGTCAGGACAATGTGCGCACGTCCGACCTGCGAATAAACATGGAGCTCACACGCGTCCGTCTCTCTGCAACAGGTCATGCAATGTCAGCTTGGAAAAAGGGAAAACGGGACGTGAAGATATATGATATCCTGACAATCACACCAACCCGTAGATTTAATGATGATTACACGCTTCAATTCGATATAAAATGTAGAAAACCTCACCATTAAGGGGGTTGATTCATTCGTTACCCAAAAACAACTCTCTCTCTCTTGTAAGAAAGAAAAAGCAAATTTCTTTCAATAACTCTGATGTACGTCAGTCCGCTTAGCGACCTGACCCACACTAACATCAATACAAAATCAGTGGACGTAGGATTTGCTACCTTAGCATCCGAACCACTTAAAAAGCCTCTTTTCATTTATTTTTCGAAAAACGCATTCATTGTCACGAGCATAAAACTCATAAAACAGTGTCACCCACGTGACAGTTAGTTGGTGCAGAAAACGAGCATCAATCAGCTGCAGGAAGAGGGCACCCGATTTGCCGGCCTATCCTTCATCAGAAAACCTTTGACCCTATCGGGTCTTATAGCCACAATGGCCCGCCAATCTGAACCTCGAGCGGGAATCAACATGCGTATGGAGTCCCCCGCCCCACCCTGCGAGGGGACACCCCTTCCAACGTACTCCGGGGCCCAGCTTTGCCGAAATTGCTGTGGGAATACCCCAACGGCCCTCCGCAAGAATCGACCTCGCCATTCGGCTTACCTCGGAGAGGTTCGACAATACTCCAGATGGTCAACCAGAGATTGGACCGCCTGACCAAGGCATGTCGTCCCACGACGGCCTAACGGCGGTGCAATCCGCCAAAAACGCCTCCGCCAAGCCAAAGCACGAGAAAGACGGCAAAGGGTCCAAATAGCACGTGTAGCGAGACTTGCAGATAGCGCAAAGCGCGGGTAAGCAAGTGGCAAAAAACAAGCCTACGAGCTCCCAAGGGCCAGCAAGTACAGAAGGGGCCCCGAGCAGGATATCGGCAAAATTAAGACTCGGCGAAAAAGTAAATCCCGAGCTGTCCCATGCCACGCGCAGCCCTAAACCTAAGCTCCCCTAAAATGCCGGGCGCGAGATTCCGATCACACCAGCGTAACGATCCCCATCGCTCTCATACGGGTGGCCACCACACCTCGCTGGGCGGTTCAGCATCCACCGCGAGGGTCGTGAAAGCGCCCGCGCTATCCACCACCTTCACGCGTCTCTAGTCAGGGCCAGGTGTCGAGCGCATGGAAATGCGGGCCCGAGGCGAGGAGGAATCCGACCTCCGAACTCTCCCCGAACCGCAACCGAGAGGGCCGGGCCGGGTCGCATGGGTGAAAACGACTCCCCATTTGGCTCCTTTACCGCAGATTGAGGAGCTCCAAACGAGCTCGGATAGGCCGAGGGAGCAAGAAAACGAGCAGCGCAGTCGCCTACATAAAACTTTTCTCCTCCCGAAATATTAGTCTCCCACTTCCACCAGGTTCGAATGCCGAGTATGCGACCTGCTCGATGGAAACTACGATCCGCAGGATCATTTATATGAGTTCAACGACCTGATGGAGCTCCACCAGGTTTCGGACCTTGCGGCGTCGCCGCTTGGCCGTGACACCGACCTCTCATGCCAAGCGTTGGTTCAGTGCTGCTCCCATGGCCGGGATCTACTGGCTTGGCGTGGCCTCGACGAGCACAACGCCTCCTAACATTTCCAAGCTAACCGAAAATTTTCAATGCCTTTGAGCTACCTCAAAGCAATATAAGGCAAGAGAGACGAATCCCTCCGCAATCTTACATTGATCGCTTTCCACAGGGGAGCTCAACAAAGTGGCTCACGCACTGAAGAGTCCATCCGAACTCTTATAATAGCTGAGTTCGCCCTCGCAAACCGACTGTGGGAAAGAACTACAGGCCGAGGACAACATTTCCCTCACCAGTTCCATAGCCCTGCGTAAAAGCATCTCCTGATATAGAATTCACTATGCTGGCACTAACCGCCGCGACCTACTAGGCACATCCGGCACAGCATACCCGGTCGGGAAGATAATGAGGCGAGTCGATCGCAAAGCGAGACATCGCCGATCAGCGAAAAGGGAAAAACCCCGTTATGAGCGTAAAAAGTCCTATGCTCCTGTTCCTCGCCGCGATCGCGACGCGACCCAATATACTCCGCTCAATGTGTCCATATCCGCAATCCTCGATAAATCCGAGGAGGCCAGCTTGCTCGGCGAGCCCGAGCCCATGAAAACCCCTCAAGCACGGCCAGAACAGAAAAAGTATTGACCGCTTACTATCGGGATAATGGGCACCTCATCGATGAGTGCCGAGCTCTAAAGAGCTATCGATGAGTTTATCAAGAAGGGGCACTTCAAGGAGTACATTGATGACTCCCGAAAGAAAATCAAGGGAGCGAAAGAAAAAACGCCGTGATCGCGCGCCACGGTGAGTGCTAACATCATCTTCTGGGGCCCGCGATCTCGCAGTGAAACACGCCAAGAGCGCAGAGCGCAGATGCTCTGCAGAAGCTCGCCACGACCCGATTAGGGTAATGAGCACTTCGCAGCGACCTCAAAAAGCTCGAAAAGAGGAACCAATCACCTTCTGTGAGAAAGAGGCAGCTCACTTGCACCATCCTCACGAAGATGCCCTGGTAATCACCCCTCTGATAGGGTGTCATAATGTCTGCAGAATGCTTGTGGACAACGGAAGCCGTGGAACATTCTGCCCTTCAAACCGCTTCGATAGAATGAACCCTGGTCGAGGCCGACCTCCAAGCCACCTCGATGCCTCAGAGTGATGGTTTTACAGGATCACCGATCCCCAATGGAACGATCCAGCCTCCTAGTCACGCCGGCGACTACGACGTTGACTAGGGGGTTACGCGACTGGTCGTGGGACTGCCCTTCACCTTTAACGGGATCTTAGGGCGACCTCATCGACCGAGAACTTTCAGCAAGTCACTTCCCATTTATCACCTCAAAATGAAGTTCCCCACCCCAACGGGGATAGGGGAGGTAAGCGGATCGCAGAGCGCATCTCGCGAATGCTATGTAAAATCAAGGCCCGCATGGCCGACAAAGGAAAGGAAAGGTGGTTACGCACGCGCACTCCCCGCCACGCTATGGCGATCACTGGACCGAGCCACACCCTGCCCGACAGAGGATAACATAGATCCGCGTAGTTCGAGAAATCCCCTCCCCGAGCTGCCTCCGACCGAGGATCTGTCCGAGGTTTCTGGCTTGATCCAAAAGATGGTAGACGAACGCTAAAGATCGGAAGTCGTTTAAGCCCTGCAGCGCTCCGAGCTAACAAGCTTCTTGAAGGCGGAGAACATTGATGTTCACCTGGTCGCATGCACATGACGGGATCTGACTGCAGCCCTTGAACGCCATTTGCCACCATCAACGCCGCCAGCAAGCTGCCGGCCGCCAAGCATGCAAGCGGGCAATGGATCCTTAGCAGTACGCCGCACCAAAATCCCTTAAGCCAGGAACCAACCTCCGCAACTCGGGTCTATTCGCGTAGGCTCTCTATCCGACTGGGTTGCTAACCCGGCCCCGGTCAAAAAGCCAAACGGCAAGTGGCGGACTGTAGACTTCACACCGAATAAGGCTTGCCCGAAAGACAGCCTTTCCCCTCCCAAGAACACCAGATCGCCTGCTGACGCCACTTTGGGGCACGAGCCGTTAAGCTTCATGGATGCATATTCGGGATACAACCAAATCCCGCATGTACAAGCCGCACCCGAGGAGCATACGACCTTCGCTACTGATCGAAGGGGCAGTATTAGGCATACAAATCTCATGCCCTTCGCCTCAAGAATGCTGGTGCGACCTACCGTAGGTTGGTCAACCGAATGTTCTCCGACCTCAGACGGAATGGGACAATGGAGGTCTCACGTGGGACGACATGCGGTCAAACAAATCCCGTGTCGCCACGGATCCATATTTATTTCGTGATCTCACCGAGATGTTTGACATACCTCCGACTATGCATGAAGTCGAACCCTCTTAAATGCTCGCTCGAGTATCATCAGAAAGTTCCTAGGGTATATGGTAAATCAGCGAGGCATAGAGGTGAACCCCGAAAAGATCCAAGCCCTACTCGATATGAAAAGTCCGACCAACAAAAAGCAGGTCATGAGTCTGAACGGCGAATATGCACTTAGTCGCTTCATATCGAGGCTAATGCATCACGCTTACCATTCTTCAATGTACCGAAAGCCAATAAGAAATTCGAGTGGACTTCCGAATGTGAGCAAAGGCTCCCAAAGTATAAAAGAGCATCTTGGGAAGCCACCGCTCCTCTCTAAGCCACTACCACAAGAAATCCTGCTCGTCTACCTGTCCGTGTCTCAGTTCGCGGCAAGTGCAGCTTTAATACGAGAAGAGGAAAAAGTTCAGGGCCTTGGCGGTATATTATGCAAGTAATACCATCTGGATGCCGAAATGCTGGCATCCCTTAAATGGAGCGACTAGCTTTTGCCCTCGCCTGGGTCGCTGGCCCGTAAAGAAGTGCAGCATCCTTATTTCCATGCCCATACAATCAATGTAATGACGAGCTATCCTCTCAGTGTCCTCCGTAAAACCGTGAGGCCTCGGGTAAGTCACGTCAAATGGGCCATGGAATTCGAGCCTCGACTTAAGGTACACGCTTAGGTCGACTATCAAAGTGGCAAGCCTGCGTACTTTATCTCGAATTCTCCCATCTCCCGAGCAACAATAATAGCGTCTGGGCAAGAAACTATCCAAAACCTGCCGACATGGAACTCTACGCCGACGGTCGTCCGAACGTGCAAAAAGGGTTGGTGCGGGTCTTCCTGAGTCCCGAGGGATCCGAATCCATGGTATTCTCCGATTCGGCTTAAAGCGACCAACAACGAGTCCGAATACGAGGCTCGTCACCGGGTTGCGACTCGCCAAAGAAATGGGTGCAACCGCGATCAGATTTGGGATAATGATCTATGCCGGGTCACAACCGCATCCTGTGGGAGTACCAAGCTAAGGAAGAGAACATGATCTCGCTACCCGAAAGAAGCTAAGGTCTCTTTGGGGTCGTTACGCACTTTGAGATCGCCCTCGATCCCTGTGGGAGAGCAACTAATACGATGCGCCTTGGCTGGGAAGATTGCCTCGCGCTAGATTCGGAGGCTCCCGATAACATTCCCGTGCCTGCTTTGTCAAAGCGACTATCACCACGGCCGAACAGTCCGTGAACGATGGTTCTGACTTAGGAGGCTCCCCGGATAAATCCCATTGTACAAGACTCAAGGACTCGGACCTTACCCAGGGCCAGTAAAGTCGAGGCGAGGGTCCCGCGAGCAAGGTCCGCTTGCTTAACACGCCTCCATCTAGGGACCAAGGCAGACAGAGAGGATTCTGCCCCTGCCCCGCTCCTCCGATGTAACCAAGCCGAGGAAGCGTATTACATCAGCGAGGGAAATTCACGAGGGGATCTCACGGTAACCACGCAAAGACTCGGTCTCTTGCCAACAAGATTCGCTGCGCCAGGTATTATTGGCCACCTAATCGAACAGAGAGGATGCGCACAACTTTGTCAAGAGATGCGATAAGTGTCGGGCCGGTTCGCGAACATCCCGCGAGCCCCATCTCACGAGCCGATCACTATGACTAGCCCATGGCCGCTTTCATGTGGGGGATCGACCTCATCGGCCCCATGCCGCTTGGAAAGGGAGGGGTCAAGTATGCCGTGGTCGCGGTAGACTACTTCACTAAATGGGTCAAGTCGAGCCGTTAGCCGCGATCACGACCGTAAAGCTAAAAGACTTCGTTTTCAAGAATATAGTGCCGCCTACAGAATTCCTCACACCCTTATCTCGCATAATGGAAAACAATTCGATAATGAGGAGTTCAAGCAGCTTCGCGACGAGTCAGGGCATCCATAAAAAATTTGCCTCGCCGCGATCACAGCGAATGGCCAAGTTGAAGCAAACAACAAGACCATCAAGCACACCCCTCAAAGCCAAGCTCTGGGCACCCAAAGGGAATTCCTTGGGCCGACGACCTCCCCTCCCCAAGTCTTCTGGGCATACAGACAACTCCAAGGACCTCCACCTCGGAAACTCCGCCCGGCTTTCGCTAGCCTACTACCGTGAGGCAATGATCCCTGAGGTAGGACTGGGTAATCTCTTGCGAGGGACCCGTGACGATGAGGACGGAAACGGCCGCTAATGAGAGCAAGTTTGGACCTGGTCGAAGAACACCGCAACAAGGCCTCGCGAAGGCATACGGCCTCACCAACAAATGTAGCAAAAAGATTCTTCGACTAAGGTCAAGCTTGAACAGACTTCCGAGCCTGACCTTGCGTTAAAGGAAGTTCACCTCGAACTAGAGCAGCCAAGCTGTGGGGGTACTAGGACCTAACTCGGGAAGGTCCATACCGGTCCGACAAAGTAATCAGATCTAGGGACCTATCATCTCAAGAGATTGAATGGCTCCAAAGTACCCCGAGCTTGAATGCCGAGCACCTCCGGCCATACTATCAATAATCCTCGGCTCAGTTCTTATTTTGTTAATTTTTCTTTAAGTGTACTTTATTCGCTTGAGACAGTTCGTATGTGTTCTGTTCGCATGAAAGGATCAGTAAACAATCACAAATTGTAAACCGCACGCATGATATAAAAAGTGAACTGTAAATCGAATTTCATTCATTTAAAAACAGACAAGGTCCGAAAACCCGATTACAATTAAGGGCGATTCAATTCGCCTAAGGCCGGTCTGAATATCCTTCGAGCCTCGAACCGCCTCCGCCTAGGTCTTGCCGAGCGACCGCATGCAGCTCGCCCCTCCCCGGCCATGACTTGCAAGGTCGCCTCGCCAACTCTCCTCCAGAAACCTGGGACGCTGGCCCTCCAAAGTTGGGTTCTTAGCCCGGGAAGGGTATGAATGGACCCTGAGCAGCCCTCAGCCTCCGCGGCCTTCTCCTCCATTTCCCTCGACCGATTCGCATTTCACGCCGAGAAGCGACCTTGCCTCGGCTCTCCCGAGCTCGGCCTCAAGGGCAAGCCTTTCTTGCTCTAAGCTCGCCTATCCTCTTCAGGCCTCGCCCGGGCCTCGAAGGTCGCCCGAAGCTCCTGGTCCTTCTCTCCGACCTCCTTAGAGAGCCTGGCGGTTGTCCTTTGAAGTTCTCTGACTTCCTTAGCGCGGCGATCGAGCTCCGCCTTCTAGAAGTCCACTGTTCGCTGAGCAGCGTCCTTTTGGTTCAAATACCTATTCGCTGCATCGAACGCTTGGGTTCTCTCCGCCTCAACGCGACCGCAAGTCTCGCCTTCGCCACTCACCTCCGCCTCCAGGTGTCGCCTGCTCCCTTTGCATGGGCCCCTCACCCACGCCTTCTCCATGGACATCCTCATCGCAAGCAACCCCTGCGAGCAAGACGTGAGTTAGCAATAGACCAAAATAAAATCTCAAGTACGGCTGGCTTACCTTGCTCAGATGCTGGAATGACGTGGCAGAGGTCAGCCGCCCTGTGTCCTGCAAGTCGCCGCATGACTCCGAGAGGTCGCGACTGACAGCCATGCCATAGTACAATTGGTCGCAAGTGCTCTGGGCAAACCCCCAACGCAGTCCGTAACAGTACCTGCCGTCCCTTGCTTTGTCGCTGGGCCATGCAGAGGTCTTGTTCTCCCGACCTCCTGGACTTCTTGGCGCGTCCCCCGAGGGGCTCCGAATCTGGATTCAATCTCGTGATTCCCTGACCTCGACCTGCGTTTCCTCTTCTTCGACCTTTGAGCCGGAGCCTTCCGCCTGGGGCGAGCTGGAGGTGTCGGAGCGACCTGCTCTGCTCGGCGCTCGCAGACGAGGCCGCGGCGCCAGGTTCGGAGCTTGGCCAGCGGGAATGGCGCGAGCAGCCTTCCCGCCTCCCTCCCTCCCTCCCTCCTTGATCGAGGGAAAACAAATGGCGCTGCGTGGATTGCCCTGACTTTCTTTGGGGGCATGGTCTCTCGTGATTTGAACTTGTCAAGAAGGGAATTTATATCGACTGCCGTAAAGCTACCTGAAGATAACTTACCATCCAAGGGTTCTAGCGATGCCTTGTGCTGGTGAAAAACCGTACTTCCAAGCAGCGTTTGCGGTCGTCCACAAGCTTCCTCGTCCCCTGTCCTACTGCCTCGTCCTAGTACCCCGAAAGATACGAGCCTCGCCGAGTCGACGAGTAATTCTTGGCGGGTCGCTCTATTAACCGCATAAGAAAATAGGTTGTTAGCTAACGATCGTGGCGCGCATAACAAATCCAAAGAAAGGAAAACCTACTTGGATCCTCGGAAATGGCGGTGACCTGCTTATAAACAAAAAGAAAAACTTTGTCTCGAGAGGCCCCTCCCGCGATTACCTGGGATAGCGTGTATCCCCTCGCGAAACAATGGTAGGTCGCCGAGACAAATAGTAAGAATCCTTGTCCCTACTCTTCTTCAGTAGAGGCGACACCGAGCCCTCCACCGCCGACGGCTCCCCAAGCCAAGCTTTCGCAGCACGCAATGTACATCGCGACGGTGATGACATACGCTTGCCATGTCACGCATTGGTGCGATCCCTAAATAATCCAGGATCGACCTGATGAAAGGATGGAAGGGAATCCTCCCTCCACCCTTGAAGATCTCCCTCGTAGATCGCGGCAAGGCCGCCGTTGGGTGGGCGCCGTGACGGCCTAGAGTGGTCGAGGAACACCTCCATACGGATATTGAACTGCCGCTTTATTCTAGCATATTCCTGGAGGTAAGGGACCGAATAGACGCCGAGAGCGGGGCCCCTGGGAGCTTCCCGCGAGGACGAGCCGGCCTCCTCCCTGGCCCCGGATGTTGACGGCTTCCATGCCCGCCGCAACATCGACAGACACGGCCATTTCGGCCTTCGTGTTTGTCCCGCACGGCACAGGGACAAATGCTTAAAACCTAGTGGTGATTCAAGCCGCCATCCACGGCCGAATCCAATAACGGCGCCGCGACTCGTGAAACACCGAAGACCCAACGCCATGGTTCAACCAAACCAATCCAAAAAAAAAAAAAGGAAAGATAACCTTACTCTGGGCATATGGGACGTCCCAAAGAGACTCGCTCCGTTGCTCAAAAGCGCCGACCGGGAGAAAATGATTCTTGGTTTGCCAAAGTTTGTCACTCCGGCGAAAGAAATTTCTATGACTTCATCCTCGAAAAATACAAAGTTTTTTATATGGGTAGCGAAACGACTAACTACCACCCTCCTGGAGTCGAAACGGCATCCCTCCTCCCCTCAGATTAAATGCGCCCCCACGCCGTGTTAAATGCCGTGAAAAGGGGCGCCATTTCAAACCCACGCGCATTAAATGCGAGAGGCTGGTCAAGCTTGGGCCAAACGTGTTAAACGGTCAAAAATGTCAAAACGGCGTCGGGTCATCATACCACGCATTTAATGTGTCTGACAAGCGCTGTAACGCATGCAGAGCGCCTGACAGCCGCAGGATGCATTCATTGAACCGCTAAGGTACAAAAAGGGAGCGTCCTCACAAGTATGCTCCAGTCACCGAGCTAAAGATTGTCGTGTCGTTTAGGCAGGGCGGCTCACGAGAGACGCGCAAGACCGTGCTCACCGAGTGAGGCCCGGAGGCGAGCCTCGTCCCCATCCGTGCCTGGAGCGACCAAAGTCTCGTGGTGACTTAGTTTCCAAGGCCTCGTTCCTCGAACCTTAAAAACTGAGGGGGCTTGCATTATACACTGGGAAAATGAAGAGCCTGACGCGGAAGGAGTCGCTGGTCGAGAGTAACCCGCCCCTCCCCCGTCAGACAACATGCGCACGCGCACTGCGAATAAACATGGAGCTACACACGCTGTCTGCTCCGTAATCAGTCAGGTCATGCAATGTCAGCTTGGAAAAAAGGGAAAACTGGGACGAAGATATATGATATCCCGACAATCACACCAACCCGTAGATTTAATGATGATTACACGCCCTTCAATTCGATATAAAATGTAGAAAACCTCACCATTAACGGGGTTGATTCATTCGTTACCCAAAAACAACTCTCTCTTGTAAGAAAGAAAAAGCAAATTTCTTTCAATAACTGATGTACGCATCCCGCTTAGCGACCTCATTCCCACACTAACATCAATACAAAAATCGTGGACGTAGGATTTGCTACCTTAGCATCCGAACCACTTAAAAAGCTTCTTTTCATTTATTTTTCAAAAACGATTCATTGTCACGAGCATAAAACTCATAAAACAAAGTTGTCACCCACGTGATGCTTAGTTGGTGCGTAAAAACGAGCATCAACAAACTTAACAATAAGATTTCGCCGTAGGCTAAGAGGAGATCACCACAAATGTTTGCCTGATTCCCCTCCCCGACTTGTTATATTCTACTCGAGCTTGTTCATGGTATTCCACCCATCTTCCAAAGATTATGTGGCAAGTGTACCCGCATTGCGGTACTATTGTTTTCGCTCCATCAAATTGCTAACCAATGCAAAGGTTCCAAATAAGAGCTTGGTTGCGTTTTCCAAAGGGGCAAGTGCATCCAAAGGAGAGCGAACGTGTTTTGTCGTGTTGTGAGGTATGGATACACGTATGTTAGGTGCTATTTGAGAGTGTTAATGGTCAAATTGAAGGACTTTATCGAGAAGATTATATTCTATCTTATGGAGATTTGGCTATTGGGTATGAGGATGAAGATTTAGCACCA
>CM047898.1:2958356-3000677 GCA_026229545.1 Pistacia atlantica
AGTTCGTTGTTATAGATTTTTTATAGAAAACAGAAGCCATCTTCATCTTCCCATCATGGCACTGCCTCAGGATTGCTAATTTAGAGCTATCAGTACTAAAATTGACATCTAGAATTATCAACACATGTAACGGCACAAGATTCATATGTATTTTGTGATACGAAAATAATTGTTAAAATTAATATATAATTCAAAATTTTGAATTGTATTTTCATATATTTAATATCTGATCCGAAGTTTTTTATTTTTTATTTATTTTTATGTTTGATGATTTTAAATTAATGTTTAATTATTGAGACAAAAAATTATCTTGAAAAGTATTTGACCTCATTTTCACTAAAAATGTTTGTACTAAGTAACCTTGTTATCAAAGCCCGGTTAGCAAGACTTTAGAAATCTAGGTGGAATCACTCAAAGGTCTTCTATTCGAGTTTCACAAAAGTAGTCATCTATCATATTTATAACTTACATGACTCATTGAGTTTGTATAAAGTGTTTTCAACTAAATCTGACCACTTATCACATTTGGACTCTAGGAATTAATTAAGTTGTCCGTAAGTGGACTTGAAAACCCCGGTTAAAAAAAAAAAATTCTTGTTTTATGTTTAAAGAATAATGCTACGAACATCGAATTTTTGTACTAAAGGACATGACATCTAGTAAGACGTGGCCACGTTAGAGACAAGGCCACGTTAGAGACAAAACACGTCTTCGTGAATGAATGACCGTCCAATAATTATGGACGCCTGTCCATATTTGATTGACGATCGTTCATCACGAATAGACAAACGTCCACAAAAATATCAACGGATTCCTATCCATAGTAAATGGACACCCATCCATATAATATGGATGAACGTCTATCTTATATGGATGCCCGTCCAGAAAATTTAAAAACAAAATAATGGACACTCGTCAACTTATATGACGGACGGCAATTCATTACAAATTGACGACTGTCTACGAATTTGGACGAATTGTCATACCAAAATAACAATAGATATGGATGAAAGTCAATTTTCTATGGATGGGCGTCCACCTAGAATGGACGTCCATCCATAATTTAAATTATAAAATTATAAAAGTGTAAGAATGGACGTTTATCCATATTATATGGACGAATGTCCTTTTTCAATGGACGACTGTCCTCCGTATTAGAACTGAACTATAATTGTTGATTTCTTCAACTTCCAACTTAATTAATTATTCCTAACCTAAGTTTAAAACTGGACTATTTATTCGTGATTAAAAGAAGACTTCGCTATATGTTCACATCACAACCCATATTTATCACTATCTTTGACCATAATTATTAATTAGTTAAAGTGTTTAAATATTAATTCCACCTACATCCATAAGCAACAACTATAAATGCTATTTCTAGCTACAAAAATATAAAGTGTATTTGATATACCAATTATTATTATTATTATTATTATTATTGAAAATGGACGCACCTTGGTATCTGTACGAGGCAAATAAAAAATTTTATTTACTAACGGTCGTCCATTTTAAATAGACGTTAATCCATATCATATGGACAGACATCCATTATTATACTTTTAAAAATTTATGGATGGGTGTCTATTCGAGGTGGACGGTCATTCATTCACAGAAGACGTGTGTTGTCGTTGACGTGGTCACGTCTTTATTATGTGGATGGGCGTTAATCAAATATGGACGAGCATCTATAATTGTTGGACAACTGTTCATTCACAGAAAACGTATATTATCTCTGATGTGATCGCGTCTAACTGGATGCCATATATATTGGTATAAAAATTCGATATAAATTATTGGTATCTATAGCATTATTTTATATTTAAATCCTATTGAATACCAAGTGATATAACAACTATTATGTATCCAAAAATGACTTTAATTATTATTATTAGAGGTGAAATCAACTTTTGTCTTTTGAAACTCCATGCAAGCTTTTATAAAAATTTGAGACATCGAATATTAGGATTAAACTGCACAGCAAAGACAGATACATCGTGAACTAGAATTTTCTAGAAACTAATAAAACTGCTGAGCACTGACAAAAGGTAAGGAAAGAAGCCTCAAAACTTTGACCGAATGGCGAATGCAAACACAAATGTGAACTCAACTGTTCTAGATATCAAATAAAAGGCCGGCCGTCTAGTTGGAGCCTAAAAACCTCAAAATCTTTACTGTCGCCTTCACTACACAAGACTTCCAGAATTTTTAACTGTTTGAAAGACCATGACGTAATCTCTGATCCAAATATCATCCATGTGTAGCCATGCCAACCAACAACCTGCAAGACCAATCGTCAGAATTTATGTCCACACTAGCCAACACTCAAAATTTCATATACGATGAAAGCTATAAAATCCTCATTGCTCTCTTCTTCAACTCGCATTCTCCTGGAAAGAAATCTTAACGCAGCAACTGTATCTACTTCTCTTCTTTTAACAAACTATTTCTCTTCAAATTCTAAGAAAACCCTTTTGATTTCTCCATCAACACTTTGAAATCTAATCATAGAATGGCCAGCGAATCCAAGAAATCAGTTCATGACTTCACTGTTAAGGTCAGTTTTTTGGTCTTTTTCTTTTTCTTTTTCTTCTTCTTGGAACAAATAAATGATAGATTACTAACTGTTTAATTCCATAGTTTTACAAGCAAACTAAATCCAAAATATATGGGAATGGGATTGTCCTTTAACCAACTCCGAGAAGTTTCTTTGTTTCACTAGTAAATCCCTGGAAAATAATTGGCATACTTAAGGCCTCAAATGAAGCTTATATAGTGCAGTACTTTTTATAATGAGGTTCGCCATTATTTCTGGTAGGCTGAGTCCATTGAGAGATATAATAGTTGATGATCCTAGCATAAGCTATGTTAGATAATGATAGTTCTGCAAGTAAGATTATTTTCTTATTTGGTAGCGAAATTCATAATAAATTCTGTTGTTTTATATTTTTGCAGGATGCAAGGGGAAATGTTGTTGATCTTAGCATTTATAAAGGAAAGGTCCTCTTGATTGTCAATGTTGCATCACAGTGGTATGCTTTTAACTCTTGTTTTCATTGAATTTACATCAAACTTATAATGTCTCACTCTCAATTTTATGAATATTTGGTTGTTTTATATATAAAAAATGCTACTGAAAAGCATTATTTGGAGTTAATGTCTAAATGCTTTTAGTGCATTCCCTTTCAACATGCCTCTTCCTTGTATGTTAAATTTATAACTTCAACTTTTTAATGCAGTGGCTTGACCAATTCCAACTATACTGAGCTGAGTCAGTTGTATCAGAAATACAAAGATCAAGGTGTGCTTTTGTACCCTTTCTAACTTTATGGTATCTTGAAGGTTATAGACAAGATCACATGAATAAAACTTGCATATCTCAGACATTTCCATACTTTCCCCTGCAAAGTGCAGGGGGAAAATACTTCAATAAATAACTAGGTCACTTTGCTTTAATAATTCAATCCTTCTCTTCAGTTTTTCCCTTATCACTGTCTTTGTGCAGGCCTGGAAATTCTAGCATTTCCCTGTAACCAGTTTGGAGCTCAGGAACCCGGAAGCAATGAAGAGATCGTGGAATTTGCTTGCACTCGCTTTAAGGCTGAGTATCCCATATTTGACAAGGTACTTGTTCAGTAATTTAACAAAATTATAGATGAAAATTCACGTGTTTCATCTTTCAGCCCCGCGGTGGTCAAAAGTGTACTATGACTCCATGGTAGTTTTTCCTAACTAGTTTGAGCTTTGTCTATTTTGATACACAGGTGGATGTGAATGGTGAGAGTGCTGCTCCTATATACAAGTTCCTGAAGTCGAGCAAAGGTGAAGACAATATCAAATGGAATTTTTCCAAGTTCTTGGTTGACAAAGATGGGAATGTTGTTAATCATTATGACCCAACTACTAACCCTTCTAGCTTTGAGGTAACACCCACTTCGGCAGTCACCACCACATTTCCAGTTTATGATCGATTTTATCTTTGGTTAGTTCTTACTTATTCGGTAACTTTGTGTATGTTTGTTTTCCTTTGCAGAATGATATAAAGGAACTCCTGGGAGTTGCATAGAGGATCAGTGGTGCTGCTTGCTGTACGAAATATATAAGAGTGTTATGATGAATAAGGGCTTTCATGGAACATGAGCTTTGTTTCCTTTTCCTATAGATATACTTGTGGTATATGTATAAGTTGGAGAGTGCTACTTGAGAGTGAGTGAGTTGGTTTTGTTTTGTTTTTGCTTTGCTTTTGGAGTCTTAGTAACATTACAGGGTACTGTAATATATAAGATTAAAGTTTTATTTTTGTAATACAATAATGTGATCATAATCATTCTATATCTAGACACATTTTCTTTTATAATCAATTTGAATACTTGATCTGAATGTTGGAAAGATCTATGAGGCTAATGCTTTTTTCTGTACCATCTATCCATGTTAGTGTCTGGGGAATAATCCCAGTTGGAAATTGAAAATGATTTCCTGCAAATAAACTTCCTCGGGTCATCTGTTCTGGACTCAGTAGAGCAGCATAGATGGCATGTCGTCCGATGAAAATCCTTATATAAAGTTCGAGGAAATACATGCTATCTGATAAAGTGACAAGAAAACATATAAGCTGCATGTCAGTTAACATATCTTGCCATGGCGGCAGGCAGCATTGGCACAGAATTTCCAACTGAACTATGAAACGGAACTTGAGGATGATGATTTGAGACAAAAAATATTTCACTAAAACTGGAAACTTGAATGCCTGTCAATGAAGAATGTTGGAGGCAATATCAAGTTTGCAGTTTCCAAATTGACAGCACTCCCACTCCACTGTTAGGCTAAAATTTATACAGTTGGAAGAGAGTCACCAAAAACGCTTTTCTTGTCAACGAAAGTATTCACTAGTAGATATAGAAAGGAAATATGATAACTCAATCGCCCACTACGCAGGTCTCAACTCTTCATAACATAAGAAAACATTGGTCACAGTGCACAATCCAAACTAAAATAGTAGAAGAGTATTTAACTTGATTTTAAAATAAATACAAACGTGAGTCTGAATTAAGCGACATTACTTCTCACCAATCTTGAACACACACAAACATGTACAAAAGGCAAGAAACCATTATTAAATTTTGTTGCAATCCTGATGGTCTTCATCTCAGTATTTATGAAATGCCCAACAGCTTCTTAATGTCATGCTGCAATGTTTATAGAAGATAAGAGAATTAAATGACATTATAGGTGGCAATTACCCAATTACTTGCTCCCAAACAACAGAGAGCCAACAATAGCTTTCAAGAACCAGATAACTTGCAAGAGAAAGAATTACCTCAAGACTAAGAGGAGAAGTTGTCGGGTAGTAACGATCAACAACTTGACCATTTTATCCACCAGGAACTCGGCAAAGTTCCACTGAATATCATCCCCAAAAATACCCCATTTACCCTTCTTTAAGAACGTGTACAGTGGAGAAGCATACTCACCATTTACATCAATCTAATACAAAACCGGCAAGGTATATAGATGGTTATGATAAGCACAAGAAGGATATAATGAAATAAAAATAGTTTAACATGTTCAACACTGGAATGGCAGTTAAAGCCAAAAAGAAAAATCTCGAAGCTGTAGGTAGATAACTAAATCACAAAAAAAACAAAAAAAAAAAAGGTCAATTAGCAGTTATATGTTATCTTTCCTATGATGATAACCACCATAACGCCAAACAGTCAAGGTGCACAAAGAGCCATGAAGATTCAGCATGTCCCTACCTTATCAAAGATAGGAAATTCTGATTTAAAGCGAGTGCAGACAAACTCCATATCTGATCATTACTGCCTGGTTCCTTCTCCCCAAGTTGATTGCATGGAAATGCCAGAATCTCTAGGCCTGTGCATTCTTTCAAAAACAGATTATACATATGTAATTGATTCGGTTCTGTGTAATTTGAGTTGGTCATTCTAGAGAGTATATTCAACGGGAGAGGGGACCTTTGGGACCACCTCGACAATTTCAATGACCTGATGAGCTACTCCAGGTCTGTGACTCGGCGAAGTGTCGCTGCTTTACAATTACATTAGTAGGGGATTCCAAGAGGTGGTACAAGAGACTCAAGGCGAACTCCATCAATTCCTAGCAACAATTCTCCTCGATGTACCTACAACAATTTCAAGCGAGGAGACAGTTCGCAATGCCCCTCAGTTACTTAAGCAACATTCGTTAGGAGAGGGACAAAACGCTGGCCTCGTATTTAACGAGGTCTAAAATGAACAAGCAAAGGTTGCGGATGCACCCGACGAATCCATCCGAACTTTGCTGATTTCAGGCATCAAGCCGAACACGGAGTTGTGGAAAGAGCTCCAGAGTGAAGATCATGTGAGCCTGACCAAGTTTTACTAAATGGCTGCAAAACACCAGCGAGCATTGGCTAGAAGCTCGACACGATGAGCCCCATACAAGCAACAAGATCGCCCATTAGACAAGCACGGGGGTCAAGACCGCAATGATAGGGATCACAACAGGTCTCAAAAAAGGCAGAAAACAGATAACCGCAGCCCGCAGGGATAGGCAGCCCTTCCCAGGATATGCAGAATATACCCCCCTCACGCAAGATATAGCTCACATCTATGAAGTCTCCCATGAGGTGATAAGAGCTTGAATGTTTATATTTTGTTAGTGATTTAAGTGGTTTATTTATGGAAAAATGTGCTTAAAGTGTGGAATTTGAATTTATTCTTTCATAAATACCATTTATGGGATCACGGGTGTATTTTGAGTGTTTTCAAGCTCAAACTGATTTTTGAAAGGAAAAGAATGATGTCGATGGAATTCATGACGAGCAGGAACAAACGGTGCAAGAATCGGAGTTGAAACGACAAAGTTGCGACACGTCGAAAATACAACGTAAAATCTGGAAATTCTTCAAGATGAGCATGCTTCTCTGTTTGGATCATAACTTGAGCTGTGGAAATCGAAATTTGACAATTCTTGTGGTGTTGGAAAGCTTATTCAGAGAGCTACAAAGTTCATGTGATGACTTGACCAAATTCTGAAGATCACGGATGCCTTGGACAGGAAGAACGATCACCGCGGTGATGGTTCTCACCGCCGCGGCGATGGATCACGGACTTATATTGTTAATGCATTATCCTAATCCGAATCTGGATGGGCTAAGACATCTACTCTTTTCCTAATTAAGATCAGAACCCTAGGACTATAAAAGAAGGATTTTTGATAAGTTTTAAGGGTCTTTTAGAGAGAGAAAGAGGAGGACAGCTACGAGTTGGAGATCGGGATTCTTGAAGCTCTCGTTCAACGATTAGAGAAGTGTTTATATTTTTCTTTTTGAACTGATGTTATTGAACAGAATGAATGTTGGGCTTTGAAGGATGCTATCGAAGACCTGATAAGAAGGGGCCACCTAAAGGAATTCGTTAAGACCGCACTAGCTCGCGAAAATCCTGGCAAGCAAAATAAGCAAGTCTTGAACCAAGACCAAAACCAGGCCCAGAACTAGGTCCAGCAAGCTCTGGCAAACGCCAACAACAAAGTCTGGGTGGACATGATCTACGGGGGCCTGACATAGCAGGGAGCTCAATGTGTGCTCGCGAGCAGTATGCTCGAGAGGCAAGATCAGACTCGGTCTCCCAGATAATGAGCTATGAACAAAAGCCACCCAAGCGGCCCAGACAAAAGAGCGAGGTAGTAGGGTTCATAATTGAGGAATGTGAAAAATCCCTTTGCCACAATCATGACGCGATCGTAATCGCGGCCAGAATCGGTAATGCCCAAGTACAAAAGGTAATGGTCGATAATGGGAGTGCATCAAATATTATTTTCTTGGAAGTTTTTTGAGGAATGAGGTTCACAGAGAGAGACCTGAGGGTGTGCCCTTCACCGCCTCTACGGATTTATCAGGGACAGCCTGGTTCCCAAGGGGACAATTGACCTCCCCATGACTTTAGGGACGGAGCCCAATATCAGGATGGTGATGGCCAAATTTTTAGTGGTAGATTGTCCAACCATGTACAATGTCATCCTTAGAAGGCCGATCTTGGATGACTTGAGCGCAATCACATTAGTGAGCTGCCAAGCGATGTGGTTTCCGACTCTCGGGTGAGTTGCAACGATCAAAAGCTGTAGAAAAGAATCTCGGGAATGTTACAATCGGGCTATAAATGCTGCATAGAAATGGCCGCTTCTGAGAACAACAGTTATTGCAAAATTTGAGCCAGACTCCAGGCCTCTTGAGGATACTATTGATCTTTGCATCCATAGAAAGGAGCCTGCAACAGGGCCAACGGACTACGAGAGATATGTGTCATCGAGGAATATTCGACTCGCGTACTAAAGGTCAGCTGCAGCTTGATCAAAGACATGGCCAACAATCTGGTGGGCTTTTTGAAGAAAAACCTCGACATTTTCACATGGGTACATGCGAATATGGTGGGGATCAGCCCCGAGGTAATGTGTCACAGGCTGAAAGTTGACCCGAAAGCTCGGTCGATAAGACAAAAAAGAAGGTCAATAGATGCAGAGCGCTCCAGAGTGCTCAAAGATGAAGTTGACAAGCTCCTGAACATCAACTTCATCAGGGAAGTGAAGTACCCAGATTGGCTTGCCAACCCTGTCCTAGTCAAGAAGTCGAATGGCAAGTGGCGGACTTGCGTCGACTTTACAGATTTGAATAAAGTCTATCAAAAAGACAGCTTTCCGCTACCATGAATCAACTAGCTAGTAGATGTGACAACTGAAAACGTATTACTCAGCTTCATGGACGCGTACTTGGGATATAATCAAATCCTAATGTACCAGCCCGATGAAAAACATATTTTTTTTATTACTGACCGTTGGATTTATTATTACAGGATTATATCATTTGGCCTCAAGAATGCTAGGGCGACATACCAACGCTAGGTGAATAAAATGTTCGCCGATCAAATTGGCAAGACCATGGAGGTATACATTGACGACATGCTTGTCAAGTCAAAGGTTGCCAAAAACCACATTGAGCATCTGGGGGAGATGTTTGACATCCTCAGAAGATATTGAATGAAGCTAAATCTTTTAAAATTGCTTTTAGAGTGAGCTTGGGGAAATTTTTGGGCTTCCTCGTAAACTAACAGGGTGTAGAAGCCAACCCAGAGAAGATTCAGACTCTACTTGATATGAAAAGCACGACTAGCATAAGGCAGGTACAGAGTTTGATGGGACGCGTGGCTGCACTCAACAGGTTTGTTTCTCGAGTCAAAGATAGATGTTTACCATTCTTTGAGACCTTGAAAGGGAAGAAAGGTTTCAAGTGGATAGAGGAGCGTGAAACAGCCTTCCAAGAGCTGAAGAAACATTTGGGACAGCATTCTTTGTTGTTAAAGCCTGTCCAGGGCTAGCCATTGCTATTATACTTATTGATATCAAAGTCTGTTGTCAGCGCGACATTGGTACGTGAAGAAGGAGGAGTGAAATGACTGGTATATTATGTGAGAAAAAGGTTGCTTAATGCGGAGACAAGATACCCTAAAATGCGGAATCTCACCTTCGCCCTTGTCATCGCTACCAGAAAGTTGCGGCCTTATTTCCAGGCACACTCCATTCACGTGCTGACCAACTTTCCCTTGAAGAAAATAATGCAAAAGCTCGAGACATTGGGTAGATTGATCTAGTGGACAATGGAAATAAGTCAGCACGATATCAAATATATTTCAAGAACAACAATCAAAGGTCAAGCCTTGGTAGATTTTATATTAGATTTCTCTTATCAGCCAGAGGATGAACCAGGCTTGTTAGGGGCAGATACCTCGGGAGAAGTCGAGCAACAAAAACCAAAGCTCGATAACCTATGGCACTAGAGTTTGTATGTAGACGGCTCCTCAAACGAGAAAGGGGCAAGAGTGGGGCTCTTACCCGAAATTCTAAAGGGAAACTTGATCAGAGCCACAGTAAGATTCGGGTTCACCGCCTGTGAGTACGAGGCTAAGTATGAAGCGTTGCTCGTAGGGATCCGCCTTGCCAAGGAAATAGGGGCAGAGTCCTTTAAGATTTACAGTGATTCACAACTCATAGTCCACCAAATTACCAAGGAATACCAGGCGACGGAAGATAGGATGGCGTCCTACTCCAGCTAGTGGAAATCAAGCTCAAGCAGTTCAGATTCTTCACAATTCTCTAGATCCTGAGGGAGAAGAACTCGTTAGCGAATGCATTAGCCTGCTTATCCTCTACAATGAGCCAAGAGAAAGCTGATTCTATCCCAGTTAAGTTCCTCCTAAGACCAAGCATCTCCGGTCTACAATGACCAGTTTTAGCAACGAGTCGGAGATACAGTTGGATGGATGCGATCACTACCTACCTAAGGAATGGTACACTACCAAAGGAGAGAACTACAGCTAGAACATTGTAATACCCAAGATGTCAAAGGTATGTTCCTAACTCAAAATAGTCTTTTATATGTTAATTTTATGTTAAAAAGCATAAAACATAACATAACTAATGGCAAAATAGTCGATTCATTTGGAACGGTATGAATCAATTATCCATAGAAAGGCATTAGGGGCGACATGGTCATTTTACCTATGGATAAGCATTGAAAAAGTCAAGGATGAGTAGGCTTCATTGCATTTAATGATATTAATTAAGTAATAATTATGTCTAGTGTGAAATGACCAAAATGCCCTTATATGAAGAATTAAAGACTTATGAGTTATACAATTAAAATAATTGGGCCAATTGTATAATTTTGGAAAATAAATAAAATATTTTCCTATATATGAGATGAAATTCGTTCAAGCCAAGGGAGAGAGCCTTTTTTCAACATTTCTTCCATTTTCTCTCAAATCTTCCATGAAACAAGCTTTCTTTCTCTAAGTTTTAAAGGAGTTTTGCTTAATTTTTCAAGAAGAACAAGATAGGAGCCTTGGATCTTCAATTTTAAGGGTTTAAGGTAAGGATTAAAAACTTTAGTTTTGATGTGATTTGAAGATTTGAGGTAGATGTTGAGGTATAATGTTATATATATAGGATTAAGGTGTAAAAGAAGTCAAAGGCAAAGGATTTGTTGGAGGAAGTCTTTAAAAAGATAAGGAAGAACCTCCCATGATTTTAGGGTTTATGCTAGGGTTTGTGGATTTTTATAAAACCCTAAATTAAGGCTTTAAGACATAGAATTAGTTGATGACAAGTGTAGTTGAACTCATTTATTATACTTATTGCTTTGAATTCATTATACATGAAGTTATTGCTATTTATGTTTTATGAGTTGTTATGTTTGATTAAAGAAAATGAAGTGTGGATGCTGATTGTGGCAAAACTTGTTGTATTGGAGGCCATATGGTGTTGAATGGTTGCTATTAGAAGTGTTGAGGTGTTGTTTGCATTAGCTTACAATGTTATAGCAATAATGGATGATTATGGGAATGAGATTTTACACTTCCTTTAAGATGTTAAAGACTATTAAGGGGAGGTTTATTTGATCCATAAGTTGACCTAGTGGTTAATGTCAATTAGGAATTGATGTGGCATAGTTAATATGAAAATTCGGATTTAGTGAGCTTAGGGGTTTTGTTAACCCTGCTTCAGTATTTCGACCATAACTTGAGTTATAAAAATCAAAATGAGATGATTCTTGAAGCATTAGAAAGCTAAGACACAGACCTATAACTATTATGTTTTTTCCAAGAGCCAATTCGTTTGAGAAATGGATGGAAAATGGCCTGAAGTATAAACTGGTTATTAAAGTTTAAGATTTAACATGATCAATTCTTATGATTATGAATTGATTATTAATATATTATTGTAATTATGCCATGTACTAATGTTTACCCATTAGTTAGATGATCTTTGAAAGATATACATGGTCATGCTGTCAATGCATGATAAATGTTATGAAATGGCATGAAGATGCAATGTAATACATGTTTTAAGACGATGTATGTTAGCAAGAGGTAATGTAAATGGATTGATAATCCATAGATGAATTAAAAGTATTAAGCTCACTAAAATATGTATTTACATGCCATAAGATGTTAGAGATACATATAGACATGATGGGAAACGCAGAAGCATATCCTCGTATACGGGTTGAGGAAAGATGAATATATGCTTTAGATACTAAATAACGCGTAAGCACGCCTCCCGATGATATGAGCTCTAGATGAATTCGAGGCTAGATGATATGAAGTGCTTAAGATGCTAAGAAAAGTTCGATCGGCTAGACATTAAATGGTTCATATGCGTTTAGTAGTATTACATGAGTTATGATGTTATTTACATTATGCGATGATTTATGCTCATGTTAGATGATTTTAGAAGTTATGTCATGACATGTGATGTGCGTGTACTATGTTTACATTAGGGGTGTTCAAAAAAATACAAAAACCGAACCGAATTGGTAACCGAACTGAAAAATCAGTTAACCGAAAAAACGGTTCGGTTACGGTTCAAAAAATGAAGAAAACCGAATTTTCGATTCGGTTACCGGTTCGAAAAAAACTAAAAACGGTTAACCGAAAACCGGTTTTCAAATTATATATATATATTATATTATATTAAATAAATAAATAAAAACCTATCCCTATTCTCTAATTCGCATTCACTCAATCTAAAATCGCAACCCACCAATTTTTTCGCAGCTCTCCGCCTCTCCCTTCTCAGTTCACAAATTCCTGATTTTCTTCACTTTTCTTCCAGATCCAGCAAAGTTGTGTCATCCTTCTCCTTCTTCCAGCTCTAGCAAGCACCCGAGGCCCTTCTCAGTTCACAAATTCCCGATTTTCTTCATTTTTCTTCCAGATCCAGCAAAGCTGCATCATCCTTCTCCTTCTTCCTGCTTCAGCAAGCACCCACGTTACTTCACAGTTTATAAATAAGCTTTTCTACTCATCCATTCTCAAGAAACGAAGGCGCAGCAACAATTTCAAGGTAAGAACTTCCCAATTTCCACTTTCCACCCATGTCACTTTCTGCCATGCTCTTGTTTTGACTAACATGTTGTTTCATACTATTTATTCATATTTTGGGTTTTGTCTTTGTATTAATAAAAATTTGGATGCTTTTCTGCTATTGTAGTGGTGCTGGAGCTCACTTATTTAGATCTTGGGCAAGATACATAAATCGCTCCATAATTCTTACTCCTGAGATATTATCCTTCTCAGCAAATTGTATCCTATATGTTGTATATATTCAGTTATGCTATTGAATCTGGTTTCTTACTTCTTGGCTATTGCACTTTTAACAACATAAGCATTGATGATACAAAGATTTTGGTTAGTTTCTTGGGAAATTTGTTGACGGTAAAATTAAAAAAGTTTTATTAAAAAAATGGAAAACCGGTTCACAAACGGTTAACCGCTTTTTTTAAAACGATTAACCGGTTTTTCGGTTACCCAAAAAACCGATTTTCTCTAAAACCGGTTTGGTTTCGGAAGTATCCCTAGATGTAAAAGATAAGTGATGTGTTAACAAATATATTTAAATAAAGATCAAATAGCACATTTAGAATGAAACAGATCATTCCTTACCGAGCAATTAGTGCTTACTCTTTTATTGTTGATTGCTTTGCAAGTAGACTAGAAGCGAGGGATGCTAGAGACAGCGGGGCTACACGTGAGGAGAGATGATTTATTGTCATCTCGATGTTTTTATCTTGATGTAAAAAAATGTAAATGATAAATATTTGTGAAACACCTTTTGGAATATTCTACCCTATAAATATGTTTTGAATGTGTATTTTATGGATAAATTCTTAAAGTTTTGAAATTATATGTTTGGATCCTGCATGACATTTTATATGCATATATTGGATATTACTATTATTATCCTTACTCATATATTTTTTCTAAATACAACTCGTTTTCCAAACATGTATCCTCGAGATTCTCATTGAGGGATATTCAAAGGATACCTGACTGGAGGGGAGTTTTACAAACACTCCGCACAAAGGCAGCTCGGTACACCCTTAACAATGATAAATTGTACAAATGCGGATTCAATGTACCGCTACTCCGATGTATCGACGATGAGGACGCGGATTATATTCTGAGGGAGATCCATGAGGGAATTTGTGGAAACCATGCAGGAGGTAGATCTCTAGCCTACAAAGTGCTTCGCTGGGGGTATTATTGGCTAACAGTTTTTTACAATGCAACGGACTATGTGCGCAGATACGATAGGTGTCAAAGGTTTGCACATAATCCACAAGCTCTACCTCAAGAATTGACTACTCTAACAAGCCCCTAGCCATTTGCGATCTGGGGCATCGACCAAATTAGTCCCTTGCCTCAAGGAAAATGGGATGTTAAGTTTGCAATGATCGTCGTTGACACTTCACCAAGTGGGTAGAGGTCGAACCCTTGGCTACCGTCACGTCGAACAAGCTAAAGGATTTTGTCTACAAAAATATTATTCATCGGTTTGGAATCCCCCACACTATAATAATCGACAACAAGAAACAGGTTGATAGTGAAGACTTTAGATCTTTTTGCGAACAGCTTGACATCAAAAAGAGATTCGTCATTGTTTACCAGCCTCACACCAATGGTCAAGTAGAGGCTGTGAACAAGGTCATCAAGCACACTATTAAAAAGAAGCTCAACGCGCTGAAGGGAAGATGGGCCGAAGAATTGCCCGAAGCCTTGTAGTCCTACATGATAACAACCAGGAGTTCGACAGGTGAAACCTCATTCTCTCTATCATACAGGTGTGAAGCAATGGCCCTGGTTGAGGTGGGAATCAGTTCGTTCTGTAAGGAAGTCTTCAACGAGAAAGTAAATAAATACCTTTTCCACCTGAGGTTAGATTTTATTGAAGAACACCAAGTCAAGTCTCAATTAAGGCTTGCCTCATATCAGTAGCGAGTCAAACGATACTTCGATACCAAAGTCAAAAACAAAGACTTTGAAGTGGGTGACCTAGTTCTTAGAAAGGTCATCCAAGGTACCCAAAACTCGAACTTGGGGGCATTTCGGCCCAAATGGGAAGATCCTTTCAGGATCTCCGAAAAGTTCGCACTAGGATCTTTTCACCTAAAACGCCTCAACGGTGAAGCAATCCCGTGAACCTAGAACACTGAGCATTTGCGAAGGTATTACCAATAAGCAGCTCGAGTTCCGCTTATGTCTTTCTTTTTATCATTCGATGTAAGGCCATTCACGGCCAAAGTGCTTTATCAATAAAAGAGGTAGTATTCATAATTTTTCTTTGTTCATTATTAATGTTTAATTTGTTTAGCATTTATACGTCGCTTCAAAGGTTGCAACCTATGCGATAGCATTCCAAAAAACAAAAAACGAAAAAGCTCGGAGTCAAAGAGTCTAGGAAAAGGCAGCTTATCTCAATAAGCCACGTCAAAATCCAACTCTATAAGGGTGAAATATCCCAAATCGATGAAGTTAAACTTAAAAGAAAAAATTCACAAAAAAAAAAAAAAAAGGTTGAAAGGAAATTGGCCTTAAGCCAGAGGCCAAAACTCGAAATGGACGATTAATCCAAAATTGGAGTTGCTTGTCGTAAAAGATTTCCTCACGCACATCCGAAAAAGCTCCTTAAGAAGCAAGCTACGTATAACTTGGAGCAAATTCTGATCTTTTATTACAAGCCTGATTGGGACAACATAAATGACTATGCAAAAATATAAAATCTTTGCTCAACGAGGACATACTAAAAAAATTTCTTTTCATTAATAGAATTCTATTACATTCTAAGAAAAAAAAATGATGTTTCAGGCAGCTAGGGGAGCAGGGAGATCATCCTTGACTGATCCAAAGAGCTCGTCGCCGGTGAGAAGGGATGGTTCTTCAACGGAAGGAATGGCAACAACTTCTTCAAGTTTGGGAGCCTCACCCGGGGGAAGTGTAGATATGGGAGTCGGATCCTCGACTTCTTGCTTGAGCTTGATCTCCTCGACTTCTTGCTTAAGCCCGATCACCTCTTCACCTTCTTCGACCTCCTCTTGGGCCTCACCATCATCCTCGAAGTCATCCGAGTAGACATGGGCCATTTCATGGGCTTCGAACTTCATCCTCTCGGCTTCTTTCTGATGAGCTCAAGGAAGGAAAGAGAAGTCGATCGAGGGATAGGCTTCCTATAACTTCTGTATGAAGAAGACCGACGTCTACCAGACCCGAGTAGTGATGGCCTCGTTCAACTCCTCAATTTGAAGTATGAGTTGCCCAGCCTTAGCTTCGTCCTTCCGTTGACCTTTCGCCTCCTAGGCAAGGTCAAACGGGGATTGCTTGAATTTAGCCTCCCCATTCGAGGTAGCCTTTTGAGCCGAAGAAAGCTCGGAATTCAATTTGTTATTGGCACCTCGCTGTTGTACCAAATTCTTCTCAGCCTCCACTGCCTTAGCTTCAACATTTGCTTGAGCGGCCTCGCTCACGCTGAGCTTATCAAGGAACTCCCTTTCCTTGACCCCAAAGGTCGCCATTTCCCCCTTAAGCCACTCGAGCTCAACTTGCCTAGCTTCCTTCTCTTTCTTTGCAACCTCAGCCCTGGCCTGAGAGTCCTCTTTCATTATCTCCGCCAGTTGCCACCCTTTGTGAGTGCCCTCCAAGGTGACATAACACTCATCATAGAGAAGCCTACTCACCATGGTAGCCTTAAAAAAAAAAAAAAGATAAGATGGAAAGTCAACAAGAAGCGAGGATAGCATACAAATAAAACAAAAGAGGAGCGAACTATCAATACATTTGCCGCATAACTGCACACCAAGGCCAATATATCGGTAAGAGTTGCGTCCCTAACAGTTGCGAATGTTCGTGGGGTGACGTCGTCCTTGGCTACTGCGGCCCTAATGCTAATATGGACGGGGAGTTAGTCGATCAGCGCTTCAACCGCAGCTTGGGCTGCTTCATCTCTTCTTGCTTTTTGACTGGGACGAGCTAGACTTACTCCCCCCAGCAACACTAGCCTCGCTCGTAGGAGCGAACTTTTTCTTGGCCAAATCCTTGGCCGTTGTTTTCTATAGGCTACTAGCCTGTCCGGTGACCTCTTTGCCCGAGCCAACCTGCTGCTCGACCACTTTCTACTTTCCGGAACCTGCTTGAGGCTCAAACAATTTCTTCTTGCCCGAGCCATCATGATGCTCGGGCCTTTCTGTTTTCCTGAGCCACTAGCCAGCTCAGGCATTTTCTTTCTGAGACCCTTTTCTTTTTAGGGCTCGGAGGCACACTTCCTGCTAATTGCCTTTGAGGCACTCATGGGTTTCTTCGCGCTTGGGCCTTCCCCAAGCTTGCCACCGCCATGTTTCACACTAACAACATCAGCAAGCTACTTCATTGCCAAAGCAGCTAATGTCTTCTTGGTGACTACCTTCTTCTTAAGGCCTTTGGGTTTTTCGGCCCATATTTCTTCAAAAAAAAAAAAAAAAAAAAGCAAACAGTGAGTGACCTTTCCGCGTGGGAAAAAGAGTGCAAGTAAACGATAACTTAAACCTTTTTCTAAAAAGTATGAAACTCGGCGCCATCTCGACAGAAGCCGTATGCCTTCAAGTAAGGAAGCGTGATGATCTCGTTAACGTTACGTTGTCCATTGGGAAGGTCATTGAAACCTTGGAGCCTTTGCAAGCTTGCGGTAGGGAGATAGTTCTGCTTGATGTTGACTACAAAATAAAGCAACTCAATTAGCTAGAATACAAAGCTTGAAAGCAATCCTCATACGCACGGAAAGTCGAAGTCTTACCCGCTTCTGAAGCAAAGGCGCCAGTCTCCCAGGCTTCATAGAAGAAAAATTGTGAGTCCCAATGCGAGACCTTCTTTGGGACTTCAACCAACCCGTTGAAACGTACCTTTCTCACCTTGGAAAGGTAGTACATTTGGTCTTGTCCTTTCTTGAGCTTATACAGATGGACGAGCTCTTCGACGGATGGCTCGCCCAATTCAGCGATCATATACGCTATATACCAAGCGATAATAATTACATACGAATTTACAGACAACTTGAGAGGAACGATGTCGAACCGCCTCAACACGCTGTCAATAAAACAATGAGGAGGAATTGATACCCCACATCTCATGAGGGTCTCAGAGATTGCCACCCATCTAGGCAGGGGATTCTTTTCGAAAGAATCCCCTGGAACCATCAAGTTAAGTTACGGCACATAGACCGCTCTTATGCGCTCCAGATTCCCGATGGTAATCAAGGATTATGGTTATCTTCGCAACCTATGGATTGGAGACCGCTTGGATTGAGCCAACTGTATTGAGGCATGGTCGGAAGAGCCCACCTCATCAAGGTCCGAGCTTCGCATGATGATTTCCTTGGAGACCTCAGGGGTTATATCCCCAATGACTGTCGAGTCCGTGAGCGAGTCGAACATGCGATCAACTATGTGACTGCTAGAGGAAGACATGATTACAGCTCGCTTCTAGGTACCTAGAATAGAAGCGAACATGTGTCAGAGCTGGAAAAACTCAATGACTATTTCACACTTGCTTTCAGTTTAAGCACCCAAGATAGCTCATGCTACATGACGAACACACGCGACCTACCTAGGGTTTCGGTAACCACCATGCTAAACCCACCTTAAACTTAAGACTGGTGGAGATGTACCTAAAAACCCTATTAAAGCCCTAGAACACTCAATGTGGGCATAACAATAGCCACCCTTTGATGCAAAAATTGGAAAAACGAATAAAGAAATGGAAAAGAACCTTACCAGAATAAAGGAAGTGCAAGAACTCGCCGGAAAGCACTATGACGAAGATGAAACAACAACAAAGTGGACAAAGGCGTCAGAAAACTTTCATGGATTGAATGAGTATTCTGACGATTTTGCCACCTTTTATAGTGGTTTGCATGGAAGACGAAAGGGTAGGGTTTAATCGTAGTCGTCGATTAATAGTGAATATCGACCCTTCATTCATCGAGCAATCTCAATCCTTAGTCGTGGCCACGTGTCATCCATCCATGAGGGATTACGAACCTTTGGACTATTACAATGATAACCGTCATCACATGTCACCTTGACTTTGCGCATGGACCATTATAGTCACCCACGTGCAATAAAACGTGACTGACCAAGGGTACCGCATTTAATGCGACATGACCGCATGGAAATTACATATTTATCCTAACTTTTCTTTTGCCAAGCATCACAAGAAATGAAAGTCTAAGTGTGAAGTACGTCGATCGGACATGGAGTCAACCCTTGAAGCTCGACCGAACCTACATCCGGTGACATGCTAGCGATGCTGAACTTGATGTCAAATCGAGCAATAATCTTCAAAGCCCAAAACGAGCATCAAACACTAGAGGACAGATGTTGTGTGTGATTTTTCCATCAAATTCGGTGAGTTGCGAGGTATTAGATTGACCCAAAATCAATCCGACTCTACCGGTTGTCCGACCCAGCATAAGCTCGTCGACATATAACTCAACCTAGCACAAGCTACTCGCGAACAACCCAAACGATCATTCAATTAATTCCCAGCTAACTTCAGATCTCATATATTACGGGAATGACCAGATTAACAATAATCTTTGCGCAATCACAGTGTCCAATTGTGAGAATATCGGAATTGCAATTCAGATCAATTGTAATCCCTTTTTTTTCGCTCTTTCCTTTGTACAAACCTTGTATATAAACCCCCTCAAATGATGAAAAAGGAGTTAGAAATTTTCCACAAAACTCTTATTGTAAGCTCTCACAACGAATATAAGAACAGAGGACATAGGCATAAGAGGTTACCTCGCCGAACCACTTTAAAAATTTTATTGTCTTTTACTTTATCGCATTTATCATTTACCCATCACTGATTATCCGTAATCACGTCCACATCTATTCCAATTCCACCAAGGTCAATTGCATCTCTCTGGTTGGTGCGAACTTTCATATCAACAAGAAGCTATCTTCATCTTCCTATAATGGCACTGCCTTAGGATTGCTAATTTAGAGCTATTAATACTAAAATTGATGTCTAGAATTATCAACACATGAATAACAGCACAATATTCGTATGCATTTTGTGATACAAAAATAATTGTTAAAATTAATTTATAATTCAAAATTTTGGAATGTATTTTTATATATTTAGTTTATGTTTGATGATTTTATATTAATTTTTAATTATTGAGACAAAAAGTTATCTTGAAAAGTATTCTAACTCATTGTCACCAAAAAATATTTTTACTAAATAACCTTGTGGTCAAAGCCCTGGATGGCAAGACTTTAACCATTTGGGTTGATTATCCAAAGGTCTTATGTTTGAGTCTTGTGATTTACCTGACCTATTGAGTTGGTATTCAACAGACTTTGGAAATTAGTTGAGGACTTGAGGTGCCTAAACACCCCTGGTTATCTTAAAAAAAAAAAAAAAAAAAATTAGTTTATGTTTAAATCCTATTGAATACCAAGTGATATAACAACTATTATGGATCCAAAAATGATTATAATTATTATTAGAGTTAACAACTTTTTTCGACTCAAATAATGGTTTAATGAGACTTTCTTATCCATAAACTTTTAAAATACTATTTTACTATCCAAAATTATATTTTGGTGGCGAACAAGGAGCAAACTCGGTCCAGGCTATTGGGGCTTTTGAAGAGGGGAGGCTAATGACTCTTTTGGTGGTGAAAGGTTAGATTTTGGTAGTTGGGGTTGATCGAAATTTAACTTGAGAAAAGCAGTTGTGCAAACCCTAATCTCTTGATTGTCAACTAATTGACAAAGTTGGTTGGAGTAAGGTTTGAAGGGTTTTGGTTAGTGATGATTGGAAAAAAGAGAATGATGGTAGTTTGTGGTCACAACGATACCAAAATCGAAAACTAGATATAAATTTAGATAATAAAATGATATTTTAAAAGTTTATAAGTAAAAAAATATCATTAAACTATTATTTGGATGTAAAAAAGTCGTTTACTATTATTATTATTATTATTATTAGAGTTGAAATCAATTTTTGTCTTTTGAAACTCCATGCAAGCCTTATAAAAAATATGAGACATCGAATATTCGGATTAAACTGAACTGCAAAGACAAATACATCGTCAACTAGAATTTTCTAGAAACTGATAAAACTGCTGAGTACTGAAAAGAGGTGAGGACAGAACAGAAGCCTCAAAACTTTGACCGCACTGCAAACAGAAATGTGAACTCCAACTGTTCTAAATATCAAGCAAGAGGCCGGCCAGTTGGAGCCCGAAAGCCCCACTGTCGCCTTCACCACACAAGACTTCTAGAATTTTAACTGTTTAAAAGATAATGACGTAATCTCTGATCGAAATATCATCCACGTGTAGACATGCCAACCAACAACCTGCAAGACTAATCGTCAGAATTTATGTCCACACTAGCCAACGCTCAAAATTTCATACACGATGAAAGCTATAAAATCCTCATTGCTCTCTTCTTTAACTCGCATTCTCCTGGAAAGAAATCTTAACGCAGCAACTGTACTCTACTTCTCTTCTTTTAACAAACTATTTCTCTTCAAATTCTAAGAAAACCCTTTTGATTTCTCCATCAACACTTTGAAATCTAATCATAGAATGGCCAGCGAATCCAAGCAATCAGTTCATGACTTCACTGTTAAGGTCAGTTTGTCGGTCTTTTTTTCTTTTTTCTTCTTCTTGAAACAAACAAAACGGTTGATTACTAACTGCTTAATTCCATGGTCTCACAAGAAAACTAAATCCAAAATATATGGGAATGGGATTCTCCTTTAACCAACTCCGAGAAGTTTCTTTGTTTCACTGGTAAATCCCTGGAAAACAATTGGCATACCGAAGGCCTCAAATGAGGCTTATATAGGTGCAATACTTTTTATAATGAGGTTCGTTATTATTTCTGGTGGGCTGAGTCCTTTGAGAGATATAATAGTTGATGATCCTAGCATAAGCTATGTTAGATAATGATATTTTTGCTTTCATAATAAATTCTGTTGTTTTATATTTTTGCAGGACGCAAGGGGAAACATTGTTGATCTTAGCATTTATAAAGGAAAGGTCCTCTTGATTGTCAATGTTGCATCACAGTGGTATGCTTTAACTCTTGTATACATTGAATTTACATCAAACTTATAATGTCTCACTCTCAATTTTTATGAATATTTTGTTGTTTTATATATCAAAAATCTCCTGAAAAGCTTTATTTGGAGTTAATGTCTAAATGCTTCTAGTGCATTCCCTTTCAACATGCCTCTTCCTTGTATGTTAAATTTATAACTTCAAACTTTTTAATGCAGTGGCTTGACCAATTCCAACTATACAGAGCTGAGTCAGTTTTACCAGAAATACAGAGATCAAGGTGTGCTTTTGTACCCTTTCTAACTTTATGGTGTCTTGAAGGTTATAGACAAGATCACATGGATAAAACTTGTATATCTCAGACTTTCTATACTTTCCTCTGCAAAATGCAGGGGGAAAATACTTCAATATATACCTAGGTCACTTTGCTTTAATAATTCAATCCTTTTCTTCAGTTTTTCCCTTATCACTGTCTTTGTGCAGGCCTGGAAATTCTAGCATTTCCCTGTAACCAGTTTGGAGCTCAGGAACCTGGAAGCAATGAAGAGATCGTGGAATTTGCTTGCACTCGCTTTAAGGCTGAGTATCCCATATTTGACAAGGTACTTGTTCAGTAATTTAACAAAATTATAGATGAAAATGCACGTGTTTCATCTTTCAGCCCCGAGGTGGTCAAAAGCGTACTATGACTCTATAGTAGTTTTTCCTAACTAGTTTGAGCTTTTGCACAACATTTGATTTCATACAAGGGAAGAACATAGAGTGGTTGGACTTGTACATATTTTGATATTGTATCTTAATTAATTTGCAATTTAGCTGGTGCAATTGTTTGACCACTCCCTAAAAAAGATCAGACCACAACACTTTTTCATTGCCTACTGCAAACTAATAGGGATGGAGAATGTGATCAATCTAGAATCTAACATTTTTGTCTATTTTGATACACAGGTGGATGTGAATGGTGAGAGTGCTGCTCCTATATACAAGTTCCTGAAGTCGAGCAAAGGTGAAGACAATATCAAATGGAATTTTTCCAAGTTCTTGGTTGACAAAGATGGGAATGTTGTTAATCATTATGACCCAACTACTAACCCTTCTAGCTTTGAGGTAACACCCACTTGGGCAGTCACCACCACATTTCCAGTTTATGATCGATTTTATCTTTGGTTAGTTCTTACTTATTCGGTATCTTTGTGTATGTTTGTTTTCCTTTGCAGAATGATATAAAGGAACTCCTGGGAGTTGCATAGAGGATCAGTGGTGCTGCTTGCTGTACGAAATATATAAGAGTGTTATGATGAAGAAGGGCTTTCATGGAACATGAGCTTTGTTTCCTTTTCCTATAGATATACTTGTACATGTATAAGTTGGACAGTGCTTGTTGGGAGTGAGAGAGTTGGTTTTGCTTTGTGTTTGCTTTGCCTTTTTGGAGTGTCAGTAACATTACAGGGTACCGTAATATATAATATTAAAGTTTTACTTTTGTAATACAATTATGTGATCATAATCATTGTATATCTAGTTACATTTGCTTTTATAATCAAATTTAAATGCTTGATCTGAATTTGGAAAGATCTATGAGGCTAATGCTTTTTTCTGTACCATATATCCATGTTAGTGTCTGGGGAATATCCCAATTGGGAATTGAAAATGATTTCCTGCAAATAAACTTCCTCGTGTCATCTGTTCTGGACTCAGTAGAGCAGCATAGATGGCATGTCGTCCTATGAAAATCCTTATAGAAAGTTCGAGGAAATACGATGCTATCTGACAAAGTGACAAGAAAACATGTAAGTTGCATGTCAGTTAACGGCATTGGGACAGAATCTCCAACTGAACTATGAAACGGAACTTGAGGATGATGATTTTAGACAAAAAATATTTCATTAAAACTGGAAACTTGGATGCCTGTCAATGAAGAATGTTGGAGGCAATATCATGTTTTCAGTTTCCAAATTGACAGCACTCCCACTCCACTGTTAGGCTAAAATTTATACAGTATTCACTAGTAGATATAGAAAGGAAATATGATAACTCAATCACCCACTACGCAGGTCTCAACTCTTCATAACATAAGAAAACATTGATCACAGTGCACAATTCAAACTAAAATACTATAAGAGTATTTAACTTGATTTTAGAATAAATTCAAATGTGAGTCTGAATCAATGGGACATTACTTCTCACCAATCTTGAACACACACAAACATGTACAAAAGGCAAGAAACCATTATTAAATTTTGTTGCAATCCTGATGGTCTTCATCTCAGTATTTATCAAATGTCCCAACAGCTTCTTAATGTCATGCTGCAATATTTATAGAAGATAAGAGAATTAAATGACATTATAGGTGGCAATTAGCCAATTACTTGCTCTCAAAAAACAGAGAGCCAACAAAAGCTTTCAAGAACCAGATAACTTGCAAGAGAAAGAATTACCTCAAGACTAAGAGGAGAAGTTGTCGCATAGTAACGACCAACAACTTGACCATTTTTATCCACCAGGAAACTTGGAAAAGTTCCAACTGAATATCATCCCCAAAAATACCCCATTTACCCTTCTTTAAGAACGTGTACAGTGGATAAGCATACTCACCATTTACATCAATCTAATACAAAACCGGCAAGGTATATAGATGGTTATGATAAGCACAAGAAGGATATAATGAAATAAAATTAGTTTAACATGTTCAACACTGGAATGGCAGTTAAAGCCAAAAAGAAAAAATCTCGAAGCTCTAAAAAAACAAAAAAACAAAAAAAACCAAAAAAAAAGGTCAATTAGCAGTTATATGTTATCTTTCCTATGATGATAACCACCATAACGCCAAACAGTCAAGGTGCACAAAGAGCCATGAAGATTCAGCATGTCTCTACCTTATCAAAGATAAGGAAATTCTGATTTAAAGCGAGTGCAGACAAACTCCATATCTGATCATTACTGCCTGGTCCCTTCTCCCCAAGTTGATTGCATGGAAATGCCAGAATCTCTAGGCCCGTGCATTCTTTCAAAAACAGATTATATATATATGTAATTGATTCGGTTCTGTGTAATTTGAGTTGGTCATTCTAGAGAGTATATTCGACGGGAGAGGGGACCCTTGGGACCACCTCGACAATTTCAATGACTTGATGAGCTACTCCAGGTCTGTGACTTAGCGAAGTGTCGCTACTTTACAATTACATTAGTAGGGGATTCCAAGAGGTGGTACAAGAGACTCAAGGCGAACTCCATCAATTCCTAGCAACAATTTTCCTTGATGTACCTACATCAATTTCAAGCGAGGAGACAGTTCGCAATGCCCCTCAGTTACTTGAGCAACATTCGTTAGGAGAGGGACAAAACACTAACCTCGTATTTAACAAGGTCTAAAATACGAGGTCTAAAATGAACAAGCAAAGGTGCAGATGCACCCGAGGAGTCCATCCGAACTTTGTTGATTGCAGGCATCAAGCCGAACAAGGAGTTGTAGAAAGAGCTCCAGAGTGAAGATCATGTGAGCCTGGCCAAGTTTTACTAAATGGCTGCAAAACACCAACGAGTGGAAAGCTCGCTGGCAGCATTGGCTAGAAGCTCGACACGATGAGCCCCAGAGAAGCGACAAGATCACCCATCAGACAAGCATGGGGGTCAAGACCGCAATGATAAGGGTCGCAACAGGTCTCAAAAAAGGCAGAAAACAAATAACCGCAGCCCGCAGGGACAGGCAGCCCTTCTCGGGATATGCAGCCCTTCCCGGGATATGCAAAATAGACCCCCCTCACACAAGATATAGCTCACATCTATGAAGTCTCCCATGAGGTGATAAGAGCTTGAAAGTTTATATTTTGTTAGTGATTTAAGTGGTTTATTTATGGAAAAAATGTGCTTAAAGTGTGGAATTTGAATTTATTCTTTCATAAATACCATTTATGGGATCACGGGTGCATTTTGAGTGTTTTTAAGGCTCAACAGATTTTTGAAAGGAAAAGAATGATGTCGATGAAATTCATGACGAGTAGGAACAAACGGTGTAAGAATCAGAGTTGAAACGACAAAGTTGTGACGCGTCGAAAATACAACGTAAAATCTGGAAATTCTTCAAGATGAGCATGCTTCACTGTTTGGATCATAACTTGGCTATGGAAATCGGAATTCAACAATTCTTGTGGCGTTGGAAAGCTTATTCAGAGAGCTAGAAATTTTGTATGATGACTTGACCAAATTCTGAAGATCACGGATGCCTTGGATAGGAAGAATGATCGTCGCGGCGATGGATCAGAGACTTATATTGTTAATGCATTATCCTAATCCGAATCTAGATGGGCTAAGACATCTACTCTTTTCCTAATTAAGATCAAAACCCTAGGACTATAAAAGAAGGATTTTTGAGAAGTTTTAAGGGTCTTTTAGAGAGAGAAAGAGGAGGACGACTACGAGTTGGAGATTAGGGATTCTTGAAGCTCTCGTTCAACGATTAGAGAAGTGTTTATATTTTTCTTTCTGAACTGATGTTATTGAATAGAATGAATGTCGGGCTTTGAAGGATGTTATCGAAGACCTGATAAGAAGGGGCCACCTAAAGGAATTCGTTAAGACCGCACCAACTCATGAAAATCCTGGCAAGCAAAATAACCAAGACCAAAACCAAGCCCAGAACTAGGTCCAACAAGCTCTGCCAAACGCCAACAACGAAGTCTGGGTGGACATGATCTACGGGGACCTGACATAGCAAGAAGCTCAAGGTGTGCTTGCGAGCAGTATGCTCGAGAGGCAAGATCAGACTCGGTCTCCCGGATAATGAGCTATGAACAAAAGCCACCCAAGCGGCCCAAACAAGAGAGCGGGGTAGTAGGGTTCACAATTAAGGAATGTGAAAAATCCCTTTGCCACAATCATGATGCAATCATAATCACGGCAAGAATCGGTAATGCCCAAGTACAGAGGGTAATGGTCGATAATGGGAGTGCAACAAATATTATTTTCTTGGAAGCTTTTCAAGGAATAAGGTTCACAGAGAGAGACCTGAGGCGTGCCCTTCGCCGCTCTACGGATTTATCGAGGATAGCCTGGTTCCCAAGGGGACAATCGACCTCCCCGTGACTCTAGGGACAGAGCCCAAGATCAGGAAGGTGATGGCCAAATTTTTAGTGGTAGACTGTCCAACCACGTACAATGTCATCCTCGGAAGGCCGATCTTGGATGACTTGAGCGCAATCACATTAGTGAGCTACCAAGCAATGTGGTTTCGGACTCCCGGGTGAGTCACGCGATCAGAAGCTATAGAAAGAAATCTCGGGAATGTTACAATCCGGGCTATAAATGCTGCATAAAAATGGTCGCTTCCTAAGAACAATAGTTATTACAAAATTTGAGCCAAACTCCAGGCCTCTCGAGGATACCATTGATCCTTGCATCTATAGAAAGGAACCCACAATAGGGCCAACGGAACTACAAGAGATATGTGTCATCAAGGAATATCTGACTCGCGTACTAAAGGTCAGCAGCAGCCTGATCAAAGACATGGCGACAATCTGGCGAGGTTTTTGAAAAAAACCTCGACATTTTTGCATGGGTCCATGCGGATATGGTGGGGATCAGCCCCGAGGTAATGTGTCACAGGCTGAATGGTCGACCCAAAGCTTCGACCGATAAGACAAAAAAGAAGGTCGATGGATGCAGAGCGCTCCAGAGCACTCAAGGATGAAGTTGACAAGCTCCTGAACATCAACTTCATCAGGGAAGTGAAGTATCCGGATTTAGCTTACCAACCCTGTCTAGTCAAGAAGTTGAATGGCAAGTGGCGGACTTGTGTCGACTTTATAGATTTGAATAAAGTCTATCCAAAAGACAGCTTTCCGCTACCATGAATCCACTAGCTAGTAGATGTGACAACTAAAAACATATTACTCAGCTTCATGGATGCGTACTTGGGATATAACCAAATCCTAATGTACCAGCCCGATGAAAAACATATTTTTTTTATTATTGACTCTAGGATTTATTGCTACAGGGTTATGTCCATTTGGCCTCAAGAACGCTAGGGCGACATACCAGCGTTAGGTGAACAAAATGTTCGCCGATCAAATTGGCAAGACCATGGAGGTATACATTGACGACATGCTCGTCAAGTCAAAGGTTTCCAAAAACCATATTGAGCATCTAGGGAGATGTTTGACATCCTCAGAAGATATTGAATAAAGCTGAATCTTTTAAAAATGCTTTTGGAGTGAGCTTGGGGAAATTTTTGGGCTTCCTCGTAAACCAACGGGGTGTAGAAGCCAACCCGAAGAAGATTTAAACTCTACTTGATATGAAAAGCACGACTAGCATAAGGCAGGTATAGAGTTTGATGGGACGCATAGCCGCACTTAACAGGTTTGTTTCCCGAGTCAAAGATAGATGCTTACCATTGTTTGAGACCTTTGAAGGGGAAGAAAGGTTTCAAGTGGATAGAGGAGCATGAAACAGCCTTCCAAGAGCTGAAGAAACATTTGGGATAGCCTTCTTTGTTGTTAAAGCATGTCTAGGGTGAGCCATTGCTATTATACTTATTGATATCAAAGTCTGCTGTCAACGCAACATTGGTACGTGAAGAAGGAGGAGTGAAATGACTAGTATATTATGTCAGCAAAAGGTTGCTCAACGCGAAGATGAGATACCCTAAAATGGAGAAGCTCGCCGCCCTTGTCATCGCTGCCCGAAAAGTTGCAGCCTTCATTTCCAGGCACATTCCATTCACGTGCTGACCAACTTTCCCTTGAAGAAAATAATGCAAAAGCTCGAGACATTGGATAGATTGATCTAGTGGACAATGGAAAATGAGTCAGCACAATATCAAATATATTTCAAGAACAACAATCAAAGGTCAAGCCTTGGTAGATTTTATATTAGAGTTCTCTTATCAGCCAGAGGATGAACCTAGGCTCGTTAGGGGCAGATACCTTGGGAGAAGTCAAGCAACAAAAACCAAAGCTCAATAACCTATGGCATTAGAGTTTGTATGTAGATGGCTCCTCAAACGAGAAAGGGGCAGGAGTGGGGCTCTTACCCAAAAGTCTAGAGGAAACCTGATTAGAGCCATAGTAAGATTCGGGTTTGTCGCTGTGAGTACGAGGTTGAATATGAGGCGTTGCTCGCAGGGATCCGCCTTGCCAAGGAAATGGGGACAGAGTCGTTAATATTTATAGTGATTCGTAGCTCATAGTCCACCAAATTACCAAGGAATACCAGGCGAAGGAAGATAGGATGGCGTCCTACTCCAGCTAGTGGAAATCGAGTTCAAGCAGTTTAGATTCTTCACAATTCTCCAGATCCTAAAGGAGAAGAACTCGCAAGCAAATGCATTAGCCCGCTTAGCCTCTACAATGAGCCAAGAGAAAGCTGATTCTATCCCAGTTAAGTTCCTCCTAAGACCAAGCATCTCGCTCTACAATGACCAGTTTTAGCAATGAGTCGGAGATACAGTTGGATGGACGCGAATCACTACCTACCTAAGGAATGGTACACTACCAAAGGAGAGAACTGAAGCTAGAACACTCCGCACAAAGGCAGCTCGGTACACCCTCAACAATGATTAATTGTACAAATATAGATTCAATGTACCGCTACTCCGATGTATCAACCATGAGGACGCGGATTATATTCTGAGGGAGATCCATGAGGGAATTTTTGGAAACCATGCAGGAGGTAGATCTCTAGCCTAAAAAGTGCTTCACTGGGGGTATTATTGGCCAATAGTTTTTGACGATGCAACAAACTATATGCGCAGATGTGATAGGTGTCAAAGGTTTGCAGATAATCCATAAGCTCTACCTCAAGAATTAACTACTCTAACAAGCCCCTGGCCATTTGCGATTTGTGGCATCGACCAAATCAGTCCCTTGCCTCAAGGAAAATGGGACGTTAAATTTGCAATGGTCGTCGTTGACTACTTCACCAAGTGGGCAAAGGTCGAACCCTTGGCTGCCATCACGTCGAACAAGCTGAAGGATTTTGTCTACAAAAATATTATTTATCTGGTTTGGAATCCCCCACACTATAATAACCAACAATAGGAAATAGCTTGATAGTGAAAACTTTAGATCTTTCTGTGAACAGCTCGACATCAAGAAGGAGCTTCGTCATTGTTTATCGGCCTCACACCAATGGTCAAGTAGAGGCTGTGAACAAGGTCATCAAGCATACTATTAAAAAGAAGCGCTACACGCTTAAGGAAGATGGGCCGAAAAATTGCCCGAAGCCTTGTGGTCCTACATGACAACAACCAGGAGTTCGACAGGTGAAACCTCATTCTCTCTATCATATAGCTATGAAGCAATGGCCCTTGGTTGAGGTGGGAATCAGTTCGTTCCATAAGGAAAGTCTTCAACGAGGAAGTAAATAAATACCTTTTCCGCCTGAGGTTAGATTTTATTGAAGAACACCGGGCCAAGTCTCAATTAAGGCTTACCTCATATCAGGAGCGAGTCAAACGATACTTCAACACCAAAGTCAAAAACAGAGACTTTGAAGTGGGTGACCTGGTTCTAGAAAGGTCATCCAAGGTACCCAAAACCCGAACTTGGGGGCACTTCGGCCCAAATGGGAAGGTCCTTTCAGGATCTCCGAAAAGTTCGCACTAAGATCTTTTTACCTAAAACGCCTCAACGGCAAAGCAATCCGGTGAGCCTAGAACACTAAGCATTTGCGAAGGTATTACCAATAAGCAGCTCGAGTTCCGCTTATGTCTTTCTTTTTATCATTCGATGTAAGGCCATTCACGGCCAAAGTGCTTTATCAATAAAAGAGGTATTATTAATAATTTTTCTTTGTTCATTATTAATGTTTAATTTGTTTAGCATTTATACGTCGCTTCAAAGGTCGCAACCTATGCGATAGCATTCCAAAAAAAAAAAAAAAAACCTGAGTCAAAAATCTAGGAAAAAGGTAGCTTATCTTAATAAGCCATGTCAAAATCCAACTCTATAAGGGTGAAATATCCCAAATCGATGAAGTTAAACTTGAAAGAAAAAAAAGGTTGAAAGGAAATTGGCCTTAAGCCAGTAGCCAAAACTCGAAATGGATGATTGATCCAAAATTAGAGTTGCTTGTCGTAAAAGATTTCCTCACGCACATCCAAAAAAGCTCCTTAAGAAGCGAGTTACATATAACTTGGAGCAAATTTTGATCTTCTATTACAAGCCTGATTGGGACAACATAAATGACTATGAAAAAATATAAAATCTTTGCTCAACGAGGACATACTAAAAAAATTTCTTTTCATTAATAGAATTCTATTACATTCTGAAAAAAACAAAAAAAAAAATGATGTTTACAGGCAGTTGAGGGAGTAGGGAGATCATCCTCGAACGATCCAGAGAGCTTGTCACCGACGGGAAGGGACGGTTATTCAACGGAAGGAATGGCGGTAGTTTCTTCAAGGTTTGGGAGCCTCACCCGAGGGAAATGTAGATATGGGAGCCAGATCCTCGACTTCTTGCTTGAGCTTGATCTCCTCGACTTCTTGCTTGAACCCGATCTCCTCTTCACCTTCCTCGACCTCCTCCTAGCCCTCACCATCATCCTCGGAGTCGTCCGAGCAGACGTGGGCCATTTCATGGGCTTCGACCTTCATCCTCTCGCTTCTTTCTGATGAGCTCGGGAAAGGAAAAAGAAGTCGATAAAGGGATGGGCTTCCTATAGCTTCTGTATGAGGAAGACCGACGTCTACCAGGCCCGGTAGTGATGGCCTCGTTTAACTCCTCAATTTGAAGTATGAGTTGCCCAACCTTAGCTTTGGCCTTCCGTTGACCTTCGCCTCCTAGGCAAGGTCAAGCGGGGATTGCTTGAATTTAGCCTCCCATTCGAGGTAGCCTTTTGAGCCGAAGAAAGCTCGGAATTCAATTTGTTATTAGCACCTCGCTGCTGTGCCAAATTCTTCTCAGCCTCCATTACCTTAGCTTCAACATTCGCTCGAGCGGCCTTGCTCGCGTTGAGCTTATCAAGGAACTCCTTTCCTTGACCCCAAAGGTCGCCATTTCCCCTTTAAGCCACTCGAGCTCAACTTGCCTAGCTTCCTTCTCTTTCTTTGCAACCTCAGCCCTGGCCTGAGAGTCCTCTTTCACCGTCTCTGCTAGTTGCCACCCTTTGTGAGTGCCCTCCAAGGTGACATAACACTCATCGTAGAGAAGCCTACTCACCATGGTAGCCTAAAAAAAAAAGATAAGATGGAAAGTCAACAAGAAGCGAGGAATAGAATACAAATAAAACAAAAGAGGAGCGAACTATCGATACATTTGCCACATAACTGCACACCAAGGCCAACATATCGGTAGGAGTTGCGTCCCTAACAGTCGCGAATGTTCGTGGGGTGACGTCGTCCTTGGCTGCTGGCCCCAACGCTAATATGGATGGGGAGTTAGTCGATTAGCGCGTCGACTGTAGCTTGGGCTACTTCATCTGTCTTATTGCTTTTCGAATGACGAGCTAAACTTACTCCCCCTAGCAACACTAGCCTCGCTCGCAGGAGTAGACTTTTTCTTGGCCAAATCCTTGGCCGTTGTTTTCTGTAGGTTGCTAGCCTGTCAGGTGACCTCTTTGCCCGAGCCAACCTGCTGCTCAACCACTTTCTACTTTCCTGAACCTGCTTGAGGCTTAAACAATTTCTTCTTGCCCAAGCCATCATGATGCTCTGGCCCTTCTGTTTTCCCGAGCCACTAGCCAGCTCAAGCATTTTCTTTACAAACCCTTTTTGGGGCTCGGAGGCACTCTTCCTGCTAATTGCCTTTGAGGCACTCATGGGCTTTTCGCTCTTGGGCCTTCCCCAAGCTTGCCACCGCCGTGTTTCACACTAGCAACATTCAACAAGCTACTTCATTGCCAAAGCAACTAATGTCTTCTTGGCGACCGCCTTCTTCTTAAGGCCTTTGGGTTTTTCTGCCCATATTTCTTCAAAAAAAAAAAAAAAGCAAACAGTGAGCTACCTATCCGCGCGGGAAAAAAAGTGCGAGTAAATGATAACTTAAACCTTTTTCTAAAAAGGATGAAACTCGGCGTCGTCTCGACAGAAGTCGTATGCCTTCAAGTAAGGAAGCGTGATGATCTCGTTAACGTTACGTTGTCCATTCGGGAAGGTCATTGAAACGTTGGAGCCTTTACAAGCTCGCGGCAGGGAGATAGTTCTACTTAACGTTAACTACAAAATAAAGCAACTCAGTTAGCTAGAATACAAAGCTTGAAAGCAATCCTCGTACGCGCGGAAAGTCAAAGTCTTACTCGCTTCTGCAGCGAAGGCGCTAGTCTCCCAAGCTTCGTAGAAGAAAAATTGTGAGTCCCAATGCGGGACCTTCTTCGGGACTTCAACCAACCCATTGAAACGTACCTTCCTCACCTTGGAAAGGTAGTACGTTTGGTCTTGTCCTTTCTTGAGCCTATACAGATGGACGAACTCCTCGACGGATGGCTCGCCCATTCAGCGATCATATACGCTATATACCAAGCGATAATAATTACATACAAATTTGTGGACAACTTGAGAGGAATGATGTCGAACCGTCCTCAACACGCTGTCAATAAAACAATGAGGAGGAATTGATACCCCACATCTCATGAGGGTCTCAGAGATTGCCACCCATCTAGGCAGGGGATTCTTTTCGAAAGAATCCCCTGGAACCATCAAGTTAAGTTACGGCACATAGACCGCTCTTATGCGCTCCAGATTCCCGATGGTAATCAAGGATTATGGTTATCTTCGCAACCTATGGATTGGAGACCGCTTGGATTGAGCCAACTGTATTGAGGCATGGTCGGAAGAGCCCACCTCATCAAGGTCCGAGCTTCGCATGATGATTTCCTTGGAGACCTCAGGGGTTATATCCCCAATGACTGTCGAGTCCGTGAGCGAGTCGAACATGCAATCAACTATGTGATTGCTAGAGGAAGACATGATTATAACTCGCTTCTAGGTACCTAGAATAAGCGAACATGTGTCAGAGCTGGAAAAACTCAATGACTATTTCACACTTGCTTTCAATTTAAGCACCCAAGATAGCTCATGCCACATGACGAACACACGCGACCTACCTAGGGTTTCGGTAACCACCATGCTAAACCCACCTTAAACCTTAAGACTGTCTTGGAGATGCACCTAAAAACCCTATTAAAGCCCTAGAACACTCAATGTGGGCATAACAATAGCCACCCTTTGATGCAAAAATTGGAAAAACGAATAAAGAAATGGAAAAGAACCTTACCAAAATAAAGGAAGTGCAAGAACTCACCGGAAAGCACCATGACGAAGATGAAACAACAACAAAGTGGACAAAGGCGTCATAAAACTTTCATGGATTGAATGATTATTCTGACGATTTTGCCACCTTTTATAGTGGTTTGCATGGAAGACGAAAGGGTAGGGTTTAATCGTAGTCGTCGATTAACAGTGAATCTCGACCCTTCATTCATCGAGCAATCTCAATCCTTAGTCGTGGCCACGTGTCATCCATTCCATGAGGGATTACGAACCTTTGGACTATTACAATGATAACCGTCATCACATGTCGCCTTGACTTTGCGTATGGACCATTATAGTCACCCACGTGCAATGAAACGTGAGTGACCAAGGTTGCCGCATTTAATGCGACATGAGCGCATGGAAATTGCATATTTGTCCTAACTTTTCTTTTGCCAAGCATCACAAGAAATGAAAGTCTAAGTGTGAAGTACGTCGATCGGACATGGAGTCAACCCTTGAAGCTCGACCGAACCTACATCCGGTGACCTGCTAGCGAATGCTGAACTTGATGTCAAATCGAGCAATAATCTTCAAAGCCCAAAACGAGCATCAAACACTAGAGGGAGATGTTGTGTGTGATTTTTCCATCAAATTCGGTGAGTTGCGAGGTATTAGATTGACCCAAAATCAATCCGACTCTACCGGTTGTCCGACCCAGCATAAGCTCGTCGACATATAACTCAACCTAGCACAAGCTACTCGCGAACAACCCAAACGATCATTCAATTAATTCCCAGATAACTTCAGATCTCATATATTACGGGAATGAACCGATTAACAATAATCTTTGCGCAATCACAGAGTCCAATTGTGAGAATATCGGAATTGCAATTCAGATCAATTGTAATCCCTTTTTTTCGCTCTTTCCTTTATACAAACCTTGTATATAAACCCCCTCAAATGATGAAAAATGGGTTAGAAATTTTTCACAAAACTCTTATTGTAAGCTCTCACAGCGAATATAAGAACAGTGGACGTAGGCATAAGAGGTTACCTCGCCGAACCACTTTAAAAATTTTATTGTCTTTTACTTTATCGCATTTATCATTTACCCATCACTGATTATCCGTAATCACGTCCACATCTATTCCAATTCCACCAAGGTCAATTGCATCTCTCTGGTTGGTGCGAACTTTCATATCAACAAGAAGCTATCTTCATCTTCCTATAATGGCACTGCCTTAGGATTGCTAATTTAGAGCTATTAATACTAAAATTGATGTCTAGAATTATCAACACATGAATAACAGCACAATATTCGTATGCATTTTGTGATACAAAAATAATTGTTAAAATTAATTTATAATTCAAAATTTTGGAATGTATTTTTATATATTTAGTTTATGTTTGATGATTTTATATTAATTTTTAATTATTGAGACAAAAAGTTATCTTGAAAAGTATTCTAACTCATTGTCACCAAAAATATTTTTACTAAATAACCTTGTGGTCAAAGCCTGGATGGCAAGACTTTAACCATTTGGGTTGATTATCCAAAGGTCTTATGTTTGAGTCTTGTGATTTACCTGACCTATTGAGTTGGTATTCAACAGACTTTGGAAATTAGTTGAGGACTTGAGGTGCCTAAACACTCCGGTTATCTTAAAAAAAAAAAAAAAAAAAAAAAAAAAGTTTATGTTTAAATCCTATTGAATACCAAGTGATATAACAACTATTATGGATCCAAAAATGATTATAATTATTATTAGAGTTAACAACTTTTTTCGACTCAAATAATGGTTTAATGAGACTTTCTTATCCATAAACTTTTAAAATACTATTTTACTATCCAAAATTATATTTTGGTGGCGAACAAGGAGCAAACTCGGTCCAGGCTATTGGGGCTTTTGAAGAGGGGAGGCTAATGACTCTTTTGGTGGTGAAAGGTTAGATTTTGGTAGTTGGGGTTGATCGAAATTTAACTTGAGAAAAGCAGTTGTGCAAACCCTAATCTCTTGATTGTCGACAATTGACAAAGTCAGTTGGAGTAAGGTTTGAAGGGTTTTGGTTAGTGATGATTGGAAAAGAGAATGATGGTAGTTTGTGGTCACAACGATACCAAAATCGAAAACTAGATATAAATTTAGATAATAAAATGATATTTTAAAAGTTTATAAGTAAAAAAATATCATTAAACTATTATTTGGATGTAAAAAGTCGTTTATTATTATTATTATTCTTATTATTATTATTATTATTATTAGAGTTGAAATCAATTTTTGTCTTTTGAAACTCCATGCAAGCCTTATAAAAAATATGAGACATCGAATATTCGGATTAAACTGAACTGCAAAGACAAATACATCGTCAACTAGAATTTTCTAGAAACTGATAAAACTGCTGAGTACTGAAAAGAGGTGAGGACAGAACAGAAGCCTCAAAACTTTGACCGCACTGCAAACAGAAATGTGAACTCCAACTGTTCTAAATATCAAGCAAGAGGCCGGCCAGTTGGAGCCCGAAAGCCCCACTGTCGCCTTCACCACACAAGACTTCTAGAATTTTAACTGTTTAAAAGATAATGACGTAATCTCTGATCGAAATATCATCCACGTGTAGACATGCCAACCAACAACCTGCAAGACTAATCGTCAGAATTTATGTCCACACTAGCCAACGCTCAAAATTTCATACACGATGAAAGCTATAAAATCCTCATTGCTCTCTTCTTTAACTCGCATTCTCCTGGAAAGAAATCTTAACGCAGCAACTGTACTCTACTTCTCTTCTTTTAACAAACTATTTCTCTTCAAATTCTAAGAAAACCCTTTTGATTTCTCCATCAACACTTTGAAATCTACTCATAGAATGGCCAGCGAATCCAAGCAATCAGTTCATGACTTCACTGTTAAGGTCAGTTTGTCGGTCTTTTTTTCTTTTTCTTCTTCTTGAAACAAACAAAACGGTTGATTACTAACTGCTTAATTCCATGGTCTCACAAGAAAACTAAATCCAAAATATATGGGAATGGGATTCTCCTTTAACCAACTCCGAGAAGTTTCTTTGTTTCACTGGTAAATCCCTGGAAAACAATTGGCATACCGAAGGCCTCAAATGAGGCTTATATAGTGCAATACTTTTTATAATGAGGTTCGGTATTATTTCTGGTGGGCTGAGTCCTTTGAGAGATATAATAGTTGATGATCCTAGCATAAGCTATGTTAGATAATGATATTTTTGCTTTCATAATAAATTCTGTTGTTTTATATTTTTGCAGGACGCAAGGGGAAACATTGTTGATCTTAGCATTTATAAAGGAAAGGTCCTCTTGATTGTCAATGTTGCATCACAGTGGTATGCTTTAACTCTTGTATACATTGAATTTACATCAAACTTATAATGTCTCACTCTCAATTTTTATGAATATTTTGTTGTTTTATACATCAAAAATGCTCCTGAAAAGCTTTATTTGGAGTTAATGTCTAAATGCTTCAAGTGCATTCCCTTTCAACATGCCTCTTGCTTGTATGTTAAATTTATAACTTCAACTTTTTAATGCAGTGGCTTGACCAATTCCAACTATACAGAGCTTAGTCAGTTTTACCAGAAATACAGAGATCAAGGTGTGCTTTTGTACCCTTTCTAACTTTATGGTGTCTTGAAGGTTATAGACAAGATCACATGAATAAAACTTGTATATCTCAGACTTTCTATACTTTCCTCTGCAAAATGCAGGGGGAAAATACTTCAATATGTACCTAGGTCACTTTGCTTTAATAATTCAATCCTTTTCTTCAGTTTTTCCCTTATCACTGTCTTTGTGCAGGCCTGGAAATTCTAGCATTTCCCTGTAACCAGTTTGGAGCTCAGGAACCTGGAAGCAATGAAGAGATCGTGGAATTTGCTTGCACTCGCTTTAAGGCTGAGTATCCCATATTTGACAAGGTACTTGTTCAGTAATTTAACAAAATTATAGATGAAAATGCACGTGTTTCATCTTTCAGCCCCGAGGTGGTCAAAAGTGTACTATGACTCTATATTAGTTTTTCCTAACTAGTTTGAGCTTTTGCACAACATTTGATTTCATACAAGGGAAGAACATAGAGTGGTTGGACTTGTACATATTTTGATATTGTATCTTAATTAATTTGCAATTTAGCTGTGCAATCGATTGACCACTCCCTAAAAAGATCAGACCACAACACTTTTTCATTGCCTACTGCAAACTAATAGGGATGGAGAATGTGATCAATCTAGAATCTAACATTTTTGTCTATTTTGATACACAGGTGGATGTGAATGGTGAGAGTGCTGCTCCTATATACAAGTTCCTGAAGTCGAGCAAAGGTGAAGACAATATCAAATGGAATTTTTCCAAGTTCTTGGTTGACAAAGATGGGAATGTTGTTAATCATTATGACCCAACTACTAACCCTTCTAGCTTTGAGGTAACACCCACTTGGGCAGTCACCACCACATTTCCAGTTTATGATCGATTTTATCTTTGGTTAGTTCTTACTTATTCGGTATCTTTGTGTATGTTTGTTTTCCTTTGCAGAATGATATAAAGGAACTCTTGGGAGTTGCATAGAGGATTAGTGGCGCTGCTTGCTGTACGGAATATATGTGTTATGATGAATAAGGGCTTTCATGGAACATGAGCTTTGTTTCCTTTTCCTATAGATGTACATGTATAAGTTGGACAGTGCTTGTTGGGAGTGAGAGAGTTGGTTTTGCTTTGTTTTTGCTTTGCTTTTGGAGTCTCAGTAACATTACAGGGTACCGTAATATATAAGATTAAAGTTTTACTTTTGTAATACAATTATGTGATCATAATCATTGTATATCTAGTTACATTTGCTTTTATAATCAAATTTAAATGCTTGATCTGAATGTTGGAAAGATATTTGAGGCTAATGCTTTTTTCTGAACCATATATCCATGTTAGTTTCTGGGGAATATCCCAATTGGGAATTGAAAATGATTTCCTGCAAATAAACTTCCTCGGGTCATCTGTTCTGGACTCAGTAGAGAAGCATAGATGGCATGTCGTCGTATGAAAATCCTTACAGAAGGTTCGAGGAAATAAGATGCTATCTGACAAAGTGACAAGAAAACATATAAGTTGCATGTCAGTTAACATATCTTGCCATGCCAGCATTGGCACAGAATCTCCAACTGAACTATGAAACGGAACTTGAAGATGATGATTTTAGACAAAAAATATTTCATTAAAACTGGAGACTTGGATGCCTGTCAATGAAGAATGTTGGAGGCAATATCACGTTTTCAGTTTCCAAATTGAAAGCACTCCCACTCCACTGTTAGGCTAAAACTTATACAGTTGGAAGGGAGTGACCAAAAACGCATTTCTTGTCAACAAAAGTATTCACTAGTAGATATAGAAAGGAAATATGATAACTCAATCACCTACTACGTAGGTCTCAACTCTTCATAACATAAGAAAACATTGGTCACAGTGCACAATCCAAACTAAAATACTATAAGAGTATTTAACTTGATTTTAGAATAAATACAAACGTGGGTCTGAATCATGCAACATTACTTCTCACCAATCTCGAACACACACAAACATGTACAAAAGGCAAGAAACCATCAGGTTATTAAATTTTGCTGCAATCCTGATGGTCTTCATCTCAGTATTTATGAAATGCCCAACAGCTTCTTAATGTCATGCTGCAATATTTATAGAAGATAAGAGAATTAAATGACATTACTTGCTCTCAAACAACAGAGAGCCAACAAAAACTTTCAAGAACCAGATAACTTGCAAGAGAAAGAATTACCTCAAGACTAAGAGGAGAAGTTGTCGGGTAGTACCGATCAACGACTTGACCATTTTTATCCACCAGGAACTTGGCAAAGTTCCACTGAATATCATCCCCAAAAATACCCCATTTACCCTTCTTTAAGAACGTGTACAGTGGAGAAGCATGCTCACCATTTACGTCAATCTAATACAAAACCGGCAAGGTATATAGATGGTTATGATAAGCACAAGAAAGTTATAATGAAATACAAATAGTTTAACATGGTCAACACTGGAATGGCGGTTAAAGCCAAAAAGAAAAATCTCAAAGCTGTAAGTAGATAACTAAAACAAAAAAAAGGTCAATTAGCAGTTATATGTTATCTTTCCTATGATGATAACCACCATAACGCCAAACAGTCAAGGTGCACAAAGAGCAAAGAAGATTCAGCATGTCTCTACCTTATCAAAGATAGGAAATTCTGATTTAAAGCGAGTGCAGACAAACTCCATTATCTCATCATTACTGCCTGGTTCCTCCTCCCCAAATTGATTGCATGGAAATGCCAGAATCTCTATGCCTGTGCATTCTTTCAAAAACAGATTATACATATGATGAATACATATCCAGTAAAAGCAAAACAAATTAATTGCAATTTCAGGGCAGACCTTGATTTTTGTACTTCTCGTGTAATTGATTCATTTCTGTGTAATTTGAGTTGGTCATTCCACTGCAAATAACAAGGATGATTCAAAATTTATATGGCAAATATACGAAGAAGATAGAGCCTAAACTGTACACTTAATAAACAACAGATTCATTTCATGATCTCCTTAATCACAAATCCAAAGTAGATAACAATGATAATGAAAGCAGGGGCCGAATATACCATTTTGAAGCAACATTGACTATGAGTAGGACTTTTCCTTTGTATGTGCTAAGATCTACATCATGGCCACTGGCATCCTGCGAATGAAAAGATGTACAAAAATTGGTCACAGAAAACATTAGTTAAATGCAATTTGGTACATGCTTAGCCATTCAACAGAATAACTCTTTACCAAAAGAGTTTAAACTTGAGCAGAGATGATATGAACAAGTCCCTACTGCTCGAAAGGGCTCCAACCACAAACAAAATAAAATTGAAAAAGAATCTAAGATTAGCATAAAACTATTAAACACGGGAACTCTAGTCTTCAGCTAGTGATACAAACAAAACTTGATAATGGTTTCAATTAACAAGCTCCAGTTTTCATATCGCCTTTAAGTATTATCTTTAGCATTATTGTATATCAAAGAAGAGTAAAAGAAAACATAAATTTGCAGGCAACGTGAAATATTTCTAGTCCACAAGCTAAAAGTAAAGTACTTCAACAAAATAAGCTTCTTTCCATGAGTTTACACAAAATAAAAAAAATAAAAGGAAGTTATCTTAAATAAAGGTATCGATGTGGGTAGAAGAAACAGACCTTGACAGTGAAGTCATAAATTGATTCTGGGTTTTTTATAGATTGGTCTGCCATCCTGTAATCTGCACTGCAATATAGAAAAAAGAAAAGGGTGGTGAACGCTGAACAGAGATTACAGTTGAAGAAGCAGAGAGACCAGGACACAACTGTAGAGGGAAATACTACTAGAAAGAATCATGAAGCATGTCTTTTGAGTTTTAAGCTATTATCTACTTACACGTGTTCAGTCTTCAACTCTCGCCTATTGACTTCTACTTTAGTTCTGTAGGCTTGGTCAAGTTCTGTTGCGGGCCGTGGCTTTGGAAATGAGTCAAAATTTGTAGGGGCTTAAGGAGTGGGTTACAGGAGAAGAAGTACTATGGAAAGGAACCGGAATATTGACATTTTTAAGTTAATTAAGACATTAACTTGGGCACTTGATGAATGCAAATATTCTGCCTTCTGCTTCAGCGGTATTCACAGTGTCTTCTGTTTTGGCGTACATGATCTGAGTATTCGGCAGTAAACGTAGGAATGTGATTAAAAGTTCTGTTTTACCCGGTGTTTTAATAACCAACCTGATGTGAAGCCCGGCAAAGTTGCCAAGTCCCGGTTTAAACAGTTTGACCGGCGGGTCAAAACAGTGACATCAACATGTCTAAAAGTTTAAAATTTAGCAAATACACCCCTGAAACTTACATTTCTCTTAAGTCCTTACAGGTTTAAAATCCAGCAAACGCACCCCAAATGTAAATCGGTAGTTGATTGATTAGTGGTGCCAACACACCAAATGCAATCCAAATCATCCTTTGAGTCATTTCCCAAAAAATATACCCAAGATATGGCCAAAATCATCGACGTTGACAACTTAGGCCAATTCTCACCACCATCGACATCGACAACCCTCCACATCACCATGAAAATAGTCCCCTCAGCCTTTTGATCAAAACCCATCTCACTCTTCCTC
>CM047898.1:3000777-3045486 GCA_026229545.1 Pistacia atlantica
AGTTCGTTGTTATAGATTTTATATAGGAAACAGAAGCCATCTTCATCTTCCCATCGTGGCACTGCCTTAGGATTGCTAACTCAGAGCTATCAGTACTAAAATTGACATCTAGAATTATCAATAGGGCCGTCTTTAGAACATATGTGACTCTAGGTAAGAGTTACTTTGGGACCCTCTAATAATATAAGCATATATTAAAAAAATTATTTCATTTTTTTTTTTTTGAGATGAAAAATCACTAGGAGAGGTGAACAGCAATCGGCAGGCTAACAAGATTAGGTTGGTGGGGGGTTTTGAAGAGTAGATGTTGGAGAAGTGATGGGTGGTAAAATAGGCGATTTCTAATGCCAAGATTGATAAGAAAAGGCTTGAGAAGTCACGGTCCGAAAGGTATCGATGGTCGGCGATTGGCAAAATAAACGGATAAGGTATGATAAGGGTTTTGCTGAGAGGGCTGAGGGGAGGAAGATGATGGTGTCGAGGAAGGCCAACAATGTCGGATACATGCCAAAAAGGCTGGAAATGGCTGTCGTGTGGTGGAGTTGGGTTGCGAGATTCATAAAAAATTAGTCAAATCGAGGGCTATCAAGGTTGGGAAATGATAAAATGATGATTTTGGTCGATTTTGGTGAGAAAATCGACCGGAACCAAAATTGACCGAAATCAACTCCAAACCACTGGCGCCAGAAGAGGGCTAGAGATGATTTATGTGAATGTAAAATTTTGGGATTGAATTGGGGGTGAGTAATTTGAGATATGTAAATGACTATTTTAGTCTTCTGTTGTTAAAAGAGATTCAATGTATTAATTTAGGGGTATAAATAGAATATATATAACTAGAGGTACAAACTTGCTATTTTGTTAAACTTTGGGTGGGAATATATGTAAAAAGTTTATAATAAATTTAGGTTTTTTTTGCTTTTTTTTGGGGAGTCTTGGCTTAGATGAGAAATTATAAACCATTTTCATTTTTGTAAGATATTAAAAAAAAAATTATAAAAAATTGGGCCCCCATTTTTTTGGGGCCGCACCTGCCTAGCCTCACCTGCCTAGCCCTTAAGCCAACCCTGATTATCAACATGATTATCAACACATGTAACGGCACAAGATTCATATCATGTATTTTGTGATACGAAAATAATTGTTAAAATTAATATATACTTCAAAATTTTGAATTGTATTTTCATATATTTAATATCTGATCCGAAGTTTTTTTTTTTTTTTTTTTTTTTATGTTTGATGATTTTAAATTAATGTTTAATTATTGAGACAAAAAACTATCTTGAAAAGTGTTCTACCTCATTTTCACCAAAAATGTTTGTACTAAGTAACCTTGTTATCAAAGCCCGGTTAGCAAGACTTTAGAAATCTGGATGGAATCACTCAAACGTCTTGTATTTGAGTTTCACAAAAGTAGTCATCTATCATATTTGTAACTTATATGATTCATTGAGTTTGTATAAAGTATTTTCAACTAAATCTGACCACTTATCACATTTGGACTCTAGGAATTAATTAAGTTGTTCGTAAGTGGACTCAAACACCCCACTTAAAAAAAAAAAAAAATTCTTGTTTTATGTTTAAAGAATAATGCTACGAACACCGAAGTTTTGTACCAAAGGACATGACATCCAGTGAGACGCGGCCACGTTAGAGACAAAATACGTCTTCATGAATGAATGACCGTCCAACAATTATGGACGACTGTCCATATTTGATTGACGACCGTTCATCACGAATAGACGAGCGTCTACAAAAATATCAATGGATTCCTATCCATAATAAATGAGCACCCATCCATATAATATGGATGAACGTCTATCTTATATGGACACTTGTCCAGAAAATTTTAAAAACAAAACAATGGACACTCGTCAACTTATATGATGGACAACAATTCATTACAAATTGACGACTATCTATGAATCTGGACGAATTGTCATACCAAAATAACAATAGATATGGACGAGAGTTAATTTCTTATGGATGGGCATCCACCTAGAATAGACGTCCGTCTATAATTTAAATTATAAAATTATAAAAGTATAAGAATGAACGTTTATCTATATTATATGGACGAATGTCCTTTTTTAATGAACGACTGTCCGTATTAGAACTGGACTATAATTGTTGATTTCTTCAACTTCCAACTTAATTAATTATTCCTAACCTAAGTTTAAAACTGGACTATTTATTCGTGATTAAAAGAAGACTTCGCTATATGTTCACATCACAACCCATATTTATCACTATCTTTGACCATAATTATTAATTAGTTAAAGTGTTTAAATATTAATTCCACCTACATCCATCAGCAACAACTATAAATGCTATTTCTAGCTACAAAAATATAAAGTGTATTTGATAAACCAATTATTATTATTATTATTGAAAATGGACGCACCTTGGTATCTGTACGAGGCAAATAAAAATTTTTATTTACCAATGGCCATCCATTTTAAATAGACGTTAGTCCATATCATATGGACAAACATCTATTATTATACTTTTAAAAATTTATGGATGGGTGTCTATTCAAGATAGATGGTCGTTCATTCATAGAAGACGTGTGTTATCGATGACGTGGTCGCGTCTATATTATGTGGATAGGCGTTAATCAAATATGAACAAGCATCTATAATTGTTAGACACTTGTTCATTTACGGAAGATGTATATTATCTCTGACGTGATCGCGTCTAACTAGATGCCATATATATTAATATAAAAATTCGGTATAAATTATGGGTGCCTATAACATTATTTTATATTTAAATCCTATTGAATAGCAAGTGATATAACGACTATTACATCATCCAAAAATGACTCTAATTATTATTATTAGAGGTGAAATCAACTTTTGTCTTTTGAAACTCCATGCAAGCATTAAAAAAATTTGAGACATCGAATATTAGGATTAAACTGAACGGCAAAGACAGATACATCGACGTCGTGAACTAGAATTTTCTAGAAACTAATAAAACTGCTGAGCACTGACAAAAGTTGAGGAAAGAAGCCTCAAAACTTTGACCGAATGGCGAATGCAAACACAAATGTGAACTCAACTGTTCTAGATATCAAATAAAAGGCCGGCCGTCTAGTTGGAGCCTAAAATCCTCAAAATCTTTGCTGTCGCCTTCACTACACAAGACTTCCAGAATTTTTAACTGTTTGAAAGACCATGACGTAATCTCTGATCCAAATATCATCCATGTGTAGCCATGCCAACCAACAACCTGCAAGACCAATCGTCAGAATTTATGTCCACACTAGCCAGCACACAAAATTTCATACACGATGAAAGCTATAAAATCCTCATTGCTCTCTTCTTCAACTTGCATTCTCCTGGAAAGAAATCTTAACGCAGCAACTGTATCTACTTCTCTTCTTTTAACAAACTATTTCTCTTCAAATTCTAAGAAAACCCTTTTGATTTCTCCATCAACACTTTGAAATCTAATCATAGAATGGTCAGCGAATCCAAGAAATCAGTTCATGACTTCACTGTTAAGGTCAGTTTGTTGGTCTTTTTCGTTTTCTTCTTCTTGAAACTAACTGCTTAATTCCATTGTTTCACAAGCAAACTAAATCGAAAATATATGGGAATGGGATTGTTCTTTAACCAACTCCGAGAAGTTTCTCTGTTTCACTAGTAAATCCCTGGAAAATAATTGGCATACTCGAGGCCTCAAATGAAGCGTATATAATGCAATACTTTTTATAATGAGGTTCGCCGTTATTTCTGGTGTGCTGAGTCCATTGAGAGCTATAATAGTTGATGATCCTAGCATAAGCTATGTTAGGTAATAATATTTTTGCAAGTAAGATTATTTTCTTATTTGATAGCGAAATTCATAATAAATTCTGTTGTTTTATATTTTTGCAGGATGCAAGGGGAAATGTTGTTGATCTTAGCATTTATAAAGGAAAGGTCCTCTTGATTGTCAATGTTGCATCACAGTGGTATGCTTTTAACTCCTGTATACATTGAATTTACATCAAACTTATAATGTCTCACTCTCAATTTTAAGAATATTTTGTTGTACAAAAATGCTCCTGAAAAGCTTTATTTGGAGTTAATGTCTAAATGCTTCTAGTGCATTCCCTTTCAACATGCCTCTTCCTTGTATGTTAAATTTATAACTTCAACTTTTTAATGCAGTGGCTTGACCAATTCCAACTATGCTGAGCTGAGTCAGTTGTATCAGAAATACAAAGATCAAGGTGTGCTTTTGTACCCTTTCTAACTTTATGGTATCTTGAAAGTTATAGACAAGATCACATGAATAAAACTTGTATATCTCAGACTTTTCTACACTTTCCTCTGCAAAATGCAGGGGAAAAATACTTCAATATATAACTAGGTCACTTTGCTTTAATAATTCAATCCTCCTCTTCAGTTTTTCCCTTATCACTGTCTTTGTGCAGGCCTGGAAATTCTAGCATTTCCCTGTAACCAGTTTGGAGCTCAGGAACCTGGAAGCAATGAAGAGATCGTGGAATTTGCTTGCACTCGCTTTAAGGCTGAGTATCCCATATTTGACAAGGTACTTGTTCAGTAATTTAACAAAATTATAGATGAAAATGCACGTGTTTCATCTTTCAGCCCCAAGGTGGTCAAAAGTGTACTATGACTCTATATTAGTTTTTCCTAACTAGTTTGAGCTTTTGCACAACATTTGATTTCATACAAGGGAAGAACATAGAGTGGTTGGACTTGTACATATTTTGATATTGTATCTTAATTAATTTGCAATTTAGCTGTGCAATTGTTTGACCACTCCCTAAAAAGATCAGACCACAACACTTTTTCATTGCCTACTGCAAACTAATAGGGATGGAGAATGTGATCAATCTAGAATCTAACATTTTTGTCTATTTTGATACACAGGTGGATGTGAATGGTGAGAGTGCTGCTCCTATATACAAGTTCCTGAAGTCGAGCAAAGGTGAAGACAATATCAAATGGAATTTTTCCAAGTTCTTGGTTGACAAAGATGGGAATGTTGTTAATCATTATGACCCAACTACTAACCCTTCTAGCTTTGAGGTAACACCCACTTGGGCAGTCACCACCACATTTCCAGTTTATGATCGATTTTATCTTTGGTTAGTTCTTACTTATTCGGTATCTTTGTGTATGTTTGTTTTCCTTTGCAGAATGATATAAAGGAACTCCTGGGAATTGCATAGAGGATCAGTGGTGCTGCTTGCTGTACGAAATATATAAGAGTGTTATGATGAATAAGGGCTTTCATGAAACATAAGCTTTGTTTCCTTTTCCTATAGATATACTTTTATATGTATAAGTTGGACAGTGCTTGGGAGTGAGAGAGTTGGTTTTGCTTTGTTTTTGCTTTGCTTTTGGAGTCTCAGTAACATTACAGGGTACTGTAATATATAAGATTAAAGTTTTACTTTTGTAATACAATAATGTGATCATAATCATTCTATATCTAGATACATTTTGCTTTTATAATCAAATTTAAATGCTTGATCTGAATGTTGGAAAGATATTTGAGGCTAATGCTTTTTTCTGAACCATATATCCATGTTAGTGTCTGGGGAATATCCCAATTGGGAATTGAAAATGATTTCCTGCAAATAAACTTCCTCGTGTCATCTGTTCTGGACTCAGTAGAGAAGCATAGGTGGCATGTCGTCGTATGAAAATCCTTATAGAAAGTTCGAGGAAATACGATGCTATCTGACAAAGTGACAAGAAAACAGATATGCTGCATGTCAGATAACATATCTTGCCATGGCGGCATTGGCACATAATTTCCAACTGAACTATGAAACGGCACTTGAGGATGATGATTTTAGACAAAAAATATTTTATTAAAACTGGAAACTTGGATGCCTGTCTGTAGTTTTTGAGCCGGAAAATACAAAGGAAACAGACGAAACAATTGATTTTTAGATAGAAGTTTTTGCTGAATGTTATGCTAATTTTTCATTGAAAATGGGTTCAACTTATACAAAAAGTTTAAGATACTATTCACCTAAACTTGGAGTGAATATTTTACTAACAATAATTCACCACCACACAATTTTAAACACACACAAACCTTACATTTAACTACTCTTTAATTACAGCTGAATACCCTATTGAATACATCAAAAAAACATCAGTTTAGACATCACAAAATCAGCTCCATTCAATTGCTCCCAAGGCTAGCTGCTATGCTTCTTGTCTTCGGCTTTTCTGCATCTTTGGTCAACAAACTTCAGCTGACTTTGTTTTTGGCAAAATATCATCGGCTTCAACACTCCTTAATATTTTTACTAGAAAGACACTCCTTAATATTTTTACTAGAAACACCAAGTCTGAACCTTAGTTCTTCAAACTTAGACTTGTTCAATGCTTTTGTCATTATGTTAGCCAATTGTTCCTCACTTCAACAATGCACCAATTTAAGTTCTTTAGCTTGCTTAGCTTCCCTCACAGCATCAAACTTTATTTTTATGTGCTTAGTTCGACCATGTAAGATATGATTCAACAAACTTGAGTTGACTTTGTATTTGGCAAAATATCATCAGCTTCAACACTCCTTGATATTTTTGCTAGAAACACCAAGTCTGAACCTTAGTTCTTCAAACTTGGACTTGTTCAATGCTTTTGTCATTATGTTAGCCAATTGTTCCTCACTTCTACAATGCACCAGTTTAAGTTCTTTAGCTTGCTCAGCTTCCCTCACAGCATGAAACTTGATTTTTATGTGCTTAGTTCGACCATGTAAGATATGATTCTTTGCCATAGCAATAGTGGACTGATTATCACAATAAATTTCAGTAGGCTCACATTGGTCTAGCTTCAAATCCTTCAAAAGTTTTCTTAGCCAATTGGCCTAATTCACTGCGGCAGCAGCAGAAATATATTCTGCCTCTGCAGATGATTGTTCTACAGTCTCTTGCTTCTTGGAGAGCCAACAAAATGCTCCCGAGTTTAAAGAAAACACATGACCAGAAGTGCTTCTCATGTCATCAAGAGAGCCAGCCCAATCACTGTCTGTAAAGCCAACAAGATTGAACTTCTCTGATTTTCTAAACCATATTCCCAAGTCTGCATTTCCCTTTATGTACCTCAACACCCTTTTTGCTGCTCTAAAATGAATCTCACTTGGTTCATTCATGGACCTAGATAGAAGGCTAGAGGCATACATTAGATCAGGCCTAGTTGTTGTCAAATACAACAAGCAACCTACTAGGCTTCTATACATGAACTGATCAACCTTGCTTGCACCATCTTTTTTACACAACTTTTGGTTTTGCACCAAAAGTGTGCTCATCGGATTGCAATTCTCCATGTTAAACTTCTTCAAAATCTCATTTGCATACTTCCCTTGACACACAAAAATCTCATCTGCCGATTGGTTTATCTCCATGCCAAGAAAGCATGTCATTTCCCCTAGATCAGTCATCTCAAATTCACTTTGCATGGCTTGTTTAAACTGATTCACATGTTCTGCATTGCTTCCAGTAATCAGTAAGTCTTCAACATATAAAGAGACAAAAATCAGCTCATCTTCAATCTTCTTTACATAAAGTGTATGCTCATTTGGACTCCTTGTGTAGCCTAGGCTGTAAAGATACCCATTTATCTTGCTATACCAGGCTCTAGGTGCCTACTTCAAGCCATACAAGGCTTTATGCATCAAATACACTTTGTCTTCTTCCTGCTCCAACACAAACCCTTCAGGCTGTTCAACATAAATTTCCTCATCTAACTAGCCATTTAAGAAGGCTGATTTAACGTCAAGTTAGAAAATTTTCCACTTGAATTTTGCTGCAAAAGCTAACAAGAGTCTAATGGTGTCATGTAAGGCTTGCACATACCCCTTAGCCACAAGCCTTACTTTATGTTTGTTGATTGATCCATCTGAGTTCAGCTTGGTTTTAAAAATCCATTTCACCTGAATTGTTTTTCTATTTTTTGGTCTGTCAACCAATCTCCAAGTTTGGTTTCTTTGGATATTGTTCATTTCCTCCCTCATAGCTCTATCCAATCCCTTGACTTTGTAGTTTCAACATAGGATGTTGGCTCCACCACTACAACATTACACCTCTCATAAATATCTGACAACAACCTAGTACCTCTAATTGAGGTTTCTCGATTTGCATTTGAGTCATTTTCGAAATCATCTTGACTGCTTGAAACTTCTTTTTGCGCGTAGCAGCCTTCCTTCATCTTCAACTTCTTTCTTTTCCCAATTCTAAAAGGACAGCTCATCCACTCTAACATCTCTATTGATCATAATCTTCTTAGTTTTTGGAGTGAAGACTCTAAAGGCTTTGGAGGTGCTGTTGTATCTAATCAAAATTCCTGCTTCAGCTTTCTCATCCAACTTACTTCTTTTACTTGCTGGAATATGAGCATAACACACTCCCGAAAATTTTGAGATTTTCTACTAAAGGCTTAACTCCATAACAAGCCTTAAATAGAGTTCAATTGTTGAGTGCCCTAGTTGGAAGTCTATTGAGAAGATAGATTGCAGTATTCACAACCTCTGCCCAAAATGATTTTGGCGGCTTCTTTTCAAACATCATGCACCTAGATATCTCCATAACATTCATATTTTTCCTTTCACTAACTCCATTTTGATGTGGAGTATATAGACTGCTGAATTAGTGCCTTATTCCAGCTCCCCTACACATCTCTTCAAATTGGTTTGAAGTATACTTTGTCCCATTATCGCTTCTAACTGATTTAATGCTCAAACAGGTTTGGTTTTCTACCAACAACTTGAACTTTCTGAACATGGCAGCAACTTCACTCTTTTGTTTTAAAAAATAAACCCAACTCATCCTAGTGAAGTCATCTATAAACAGCACAAAATACTTGCTATTCAAGGAAGGAGTCTGCATTGGTCCAAAAACATCATTGTGTATCAATTGCAGCTTCTCAATAGCCCTCCATGCTTGATTTTGAGGAAATGGTTGCTTGCTCAACTTACCAAGTTAGCAAGCATGACGCAAACTCCTCCTTTCTTCTATCTCTGGTACAGTTTGAACCAAATTTTTATACTTCATTTTTCTAAGGCCATTGTAGTGAAAATGGCCAAATCTCTTGTGCCATAGTTCAGATTCATCTATGCTAGCGGTATGGGCTTGAAAATATGGTTTTTTCCACTCAATAGAGAAACTTTTCCCCATTATTTTTACTCTGATAAGCTCAGTACCATCATTATCTAAGATGATACATGATTTGTTTTGAAAATGTAAGACATCATTCTTCTCTAACATTTGTCCTACACTTAACAAACTTTTTCTAATTTCAGGAACATACAACACATTTGAAATAAGTTTTGTACTTGTTGAAGTTTGGACTATTACATCATCTCTTCCCTTGACTTTCACCAGATCTTCATTTCCAATTCTGACTTTCGACTGATAACATTCATCCAAGCCAACGAAATTAGTGTGGTATGGTGTCATGTGATTGGTGTAGCCACTATCAATTACCAAGCTTCTGTGCAGGTATGTGTTGCATAGCAAGAGACTACAAACAATTGCTCTGCCTCTTGGTTTTGTTGCTGATTCTCCACTACTTGTGCTTGCTGCTCTTGCTGGTTTTCTTTATTTTTGCAAACCTTCTCAATGTGTCCAAATTACTTGCATGACCTGTATTGTATCCCAGGCCTAAACCAGTAGCGATTTTCTGCATGGTTTTTCTTCTTGCAATGAGGAAATGGAGGATATCCTTTCTTTCTTCCATTCTTTCCCCATTGATTGTTAGCATTTTCCTTTCCCTCCTTATCTCCAACATACTTCTTATTTCCTCCCTGAATTGGTTTGCCTTTGAACGTTGCAATCATAGCTCCCTCACTACCTTCTTCTTGTCTTAGCAGCTTCTTTTGTTCTTGAGCTTGTAAAGCATGAACAAGCTTTGATAAGAAGATTTAGGACATATCCTTAGAATCCTCCAAGGATGAGATTTTTTATTCAAACCTTTCGAGAAGACTTACCAACACTTTCTCTACAATCTCTTGTCTGTCAGTTCTTCACCAAGTAGTCAAATTTTGTTGACTACACTCATGAGTTTGTCAACATATTCCTTGACTGACTCAACATCTTGCATTCTCAACACTTTAAACTCTCTCATTAAGTTCAAAACTTGTATGTTTCTTGTTTTATTACTTCCCATAAACTCCTCCTTAAACTTATCCCATGCTTCTTTTGGTGTCTCACAAGCCATGATCTTTGTGAAGACTAAATTTGAAATAGCTGACTGAATGCAGGACAAGGCTCTAGGAGCTTTGGTTGTTTCTTCTTCATGTAGCCTGATCTGATTCAAGGTAAGGTTTGGTCCCAACTGAGGTGATTGTCTCTCTTCTACCATGTATTGCCACAGACCATGCGCTTTCAGATAAGTTTTCATTTTGATAGTCCAAATATGGTATTGATCACCATTGAAAACAGGAGGAGGAGGAAGAGAGATCATGTTTGAGGCCATTAGAAGAAAGTTTGATTGCAAAATATTGCTTGATTTCAAGCACAAATACAATAGAGAAAGAGATGAATGACTGGAGCTCCACAAGTCCTCTAAGATCTCGGTGGAGACTCTGATACCATTTGTAGTTTTTGAGCTGGAGAATACAAAGGAAACATATGAAACAGTTGCTTTTAAAAGAGAAGTTTTTGCTTAATGTTACGCTACCTTTTCATTGAAAATGAGTTCAACTTATACAAAAGGTTTAAGTCACTGTTCACCTAAACTTGGAGTGAATATTTTACTAACAATAATTCACCACCACACACAATCCTTACATTTAACTACCCCTTAATTACAGCTGAATACCCTACTTAATACATAAAAAAAAAACATCAGTTTAGACATCACAAAATCAGCTCCATTCAACTGCTCCCAAGGCTAGTTGCTGTGCTTTAGGTCTTCGGCTTCTTTACATCTTCGATCAACAAACTTCAGCTGACTTTGTTTCTAGCAAAATATCATTAGCTTCAACACTATCAATGAAGAATGTTGGAGGCAATATCACGTTTTCAATTTCCAAATTGATAGCACTCCCACTCCACTGTTAGACTAAAACTTATACAGTTGGAAGAGAGTCACCAAAAACACATTTCTTGTCAACAAAAGTATTCACTAGTAGATATAGAAAGGAAATATGATAACTCAATCACCTACTACGCAAGTGTCAACTCTTCATAATATAGGAAAACATGGGTCACAATGCACAATCCAAACTAAAATACTAAGAGTATTTAGCTTGATTTTAGAATAGATACAAACCTGAGTCTGAATCATGCAACATTACTTCTTACCAATCTTGAACACACACAAACATGTACAAAAGGCAAGAAACCATCAAGTTATTAAATTTTTCTGCAAGAGTAATGCTACACTTACATAGAAATTTTACAAAGATCTCCATACAAAGTGATGTGGCAAAAAATGAAAGGAAGAGTGAATTTAATGAGTTTGACTCATTAAATTCACTCTTCCTTTCATTTTTGCCACCTCACTTTGTATGCAAATCTTTATAAGATTTCTTTGTAAATATAGTATTATTGTTTCTGCAATCCTGATGGCTTCATCTCAGTACTCATGAAATGCCTAACAGCTTCTTAAAGTCATGCTGCAATATTTATAGAAGATAAGAGAATTAAATGACACTATAGGTGGCAATTAGCCAATTACTTGCTCTCAAACAACAGAAAGCCAATAAAATAAAAATCAACTTTCAAGAACCAGATAACTTGCAAGAGAAGGAATTACCTCAAGACTAAGAGGAGAAGTTGTCGGGTAGTAACGATCAACAACTTGCCCATTTTTATCTACCAGGAACTTGGCAAAGTTCCATTGAATATCATCTCCAAAAATACCCCATTTTCCTTTCTTTAAGAACGTGTATAGTGGAGAAGCATACTCACCATTTACGTCAATCTATACAAAACCAACAAGCTATATAGATGGTTATGATAAGCACAAGAAGGTTATAATGAAATAAAAATAGTTTAACATGTTCAACCTTAGAATGGTGGTTAACACCAAAAAGAAAAATCTCAAAGCTGTAGGTAGATAACTAAAGCACAAAAAAAAAAAAAAAAAAGTAGTCAATTAGCAGTTATATATTATCTTTCCTATGATGATAACCACCACAATGCCAAACAGTAAAGGTGCACAAAAAGCAAAGAACCATGTCTCTAACTTATCAAAGATAGGAAATTCTGATTTAAAACGTGTAGACAAACTCCATTATCTGATAATTACTGCCTGGTTCGTCCTCTCGAAATTGATTGCTTGGAAATAGAATCTTAGGCCTGTGTATCTCTTTCAAAACAGATTATACATATGATAAATTCATATATCCAACAAAAGCAAAACAAATTAATTGCAATTTCAGTGTAGACCTTGATTTTTGTACTTCTCATGCAATTGATTCATGTTGATGTGTGACACAAATTCCTTTTATATTGTCCTTGTCTATTTAGGTGTTTAGTAAGGACATTTTTGTATACTTAAGGACTTAGGGTTTTAGTATATAAACTCCCTAATGTCATTGGTGAGAAATTATTCTATTCTTCTTTATTCTTTTTCTTCCTAAAATCTATTAAGAAAGAGAGAGAGTAGATTTGTAATCAAACTTTCATTATAGTGGATTATTCTCCATCCTCTGCTCGTGGTTTTTCCTAATTTGGGTTTCCACGTAAATTCTATGTCACTTATTTTATATTTCTCACTTGTTTCATTTGACTTTCATAGATTTAGGGCATATTTCATAACAAAATGGTATTAGAGCTAAGTGTAATGGTGTATACTTCAAGATCTGGCACGACCAGATTGTCCTCTAAGGTTGAAATTGGGAAGTTTGATGGTACAACAAGCTTTGCAATATGGCAAGTCAGAATGATGGCAGTATTGACAAAGAAAGGTACCAAGAAGGCGTTGCGAGAGAAGGCAAAGAAGCCCGAGACTATGACAAATGCTAAATCCGAGGATATAGATGAGAAGGCCCTTTCATCAATCCAGCTAGCATTGACTTCTGATGTACTCAGAGAGATATTGGAAGTGAAGACAACAGCAGAAGCATGGAAAAAGTTAGAGAATAAGTACCAGACAAAATCTCTCACGAATAGGCTACAGTTAAAGCAACGACTTTACACATTGCAAATGTTAGAAGGTAGTCCCTTGAATTCGCATCTAGCTGAATTTTCATCAATAATTACAAACTTAAGTAAAATTGATGTGAAATTTGAGGATGAGGATCAAGCGCTTTTACTGTTATGTTCTTTGCCTGCTTCCTATAAAAATTTCAGAAACACTATGATTTATGATAGAGGTGAACTGCCCCTAGAAAAGGTTAAGTCAAATTTAGAAACAAAAGAAAAGATTGATAAAAATTTGGTAGTTACCAAAGGGAGTAATCAGAGTGTTAGGTTGTTTGTGGATAGAGGAAGAACTCATGAGAGTAATTCAAATTCAGCAAAGTCTAGGTCTAAGTCTAGACATAGGAATTTGACATGTAATTATTGCAAGAAGAAGGGACATATTAAGACCGACTGTTTCAAATGGAAGAATAAGTAGAAAGCATATGACAATAAGTCTAAGTCAAAAGAAGCAAATATTGCAAATGACGATAATGGCAAACTGCTATGTGTGAATGACACTAAACACGATTTTGAGACAAGTTGGGTCATGGATACAAGAGCCTCACAACATTTGACTCCTAACAAAGATTGGTTTGTAACCTATGAGCCGTTCAATGGAAGTGTGTTTCTTGGTAATGATTACGTATGTAAGGTGGTTGGTGTAGGCACAATACTGATTAAGATGCATGATGGGGTAGTCAGAACACTTTCTGATGTTAAACACATTCTAGACTTGAAGAAGAATTTGATTTCTTTGGGCTCTCTAGAGAAGAATGGCTCCAAGTTCAGGTGTGAAGATGGAGTGCCCAAAGTTTCAAAGGGTGCTTTGTCAATGATGAAGGCAAAGAGATTTGGCATTTTGTATTTTCTACATGGATCTACAGTTATAGGTTCAACAGTTGTTATCAATTCTTTATCTAATTCAGATAACACCAAATTATGGCATATGAGGCTTGGTCACATGAGTGAAAAAAAGATGGCAACATTAAGTAAGAGAGGTTTATTGTGTGGACAACAAACAGGTAAGTTAGAGTTCTGCGAGCATTGTGTATTTGGGAAACAAAATAGATTGAGCTTTAGCACAGTTATACACAAGACAAAAGGAACTCTAGATTACATCCATTCAGATCTTTGGGGCCCATCTCAAGTTCCTTCTAAAGGTACTAAAACTAATTACATGCTCATTTTCATTGATGATTTCTCTAGAACAGGGCATATTTCTTGAAGAAGAAGAGTCAAGTGTTTGCAACCTTCAAGCAGTGGAAGACTTTAGTTGAAAAGCAAACATGTTAGCGCATCAAAAAGCTTAGAACATATAATGAGCTTGAGTTCTATAATGAAAAGTTCAATGAGTTCTGTAGAAATGAAGGCATTATTAGACATAGAATCGTTGTAGAAACTCCACAACAAAATGGAGTTGTAGAAAGGATGAACAGAACACTACTTGAGAAAGCTCGATGTATACTTTCAAATGCAGGCTTGTGAAATGAGTTTTGGGTTGAAGCAGTAAACACAGCAGTTTGACTAGCTAACTGCTCTTCCAACACATCAATTAAGTGTACGACCGTAGAAGAGGTATGGTCTGGTATGCCCGCCGATTATTCTATATTGAGAGTTTTTGGTTGTCCTGTATATGCTCATGTAAATGAAGGAAAACTTGAACCAAAAGCAAAGAAGTGAGTGTTCCTTGGGTATTCATCTAGTGTGAAGGGATACAGATTATGATATCCAGATCACAACAAGATCTTAATTAGCAGAAATGTGACATTTGACGAGTCTTCCATGCTCAAAGACAAAGGAGAAGCAATAAAGATACATGTTCAGGTCAAGGAGAAAGATCAAGAACAGGTGGAGTTTGAAGTTGTTGCTCAGCCTACACAATCTCATAGTTCTATTCCAACTTAGAGTGATCATCAAGTTGATGAAGAAAGCTCAAAAAAGTCAGAGGAGATTCAGGAAGATCAACAAGAGCAATCTTATAGCCTTGCCAGAGATAGACCCAGAAGAACCATCAAACCACCAGAGAAGTATGGCTATTTAGATTTTGCTTATTGCCTTGCCATAGCTGAAGAGGTGGAATATAGTGAACCGGGAAGCTACAAAGAAGCCATATCTTCTGAAAATGTTGCGAGTTGGATCTCAGCTATGCAAGAAGAAATTTAGTCTCTGTAGAAGAATCAAACATGGGCACTTGTAAAACCTCATAAGAAGAAGATTGTTGGTTGCAAGTAAGTCTATAAAAGGAAGATTGATAATTCAAGTGCCATAGATGCCAGATATAAGGCTAGGTTAGTGGGTAAAGGCTATAGTCAGATACAAGGTATTGATTTTAATGATGTTTTCTCACCAGTTATTAAGCATACTTGTATTCATGTTTTATTGTCTTTGGTTGCTACGAATGATTTTGAGCTAGAACAACTAGATGTGAAAACTGCATTTTTGCATGGTGATCTTGAGGAGTAGATTTATATGCAACAACCAGAAGGTTATGAAGTCCCTGGTAAAGAAGACCATGTATGTTTGCTGAAGAAGTCATTGTATGGCCTTAAGCATTCACCTAGACAATGGTATAAAAGATTTGATTCTATCATGGGGAATATTGAGTTTAAGAGATCTAGTTATGATTATTGTGTGTATTTCAAGAGGCTTCCAGATGGTACTAATATGTACCTATTGCTATATGTGGATGATAAATTAGTTGCAGCATCTAACAGGATTGAAATAAAGAAAGTGAAACAACATCTAAGTTTTGAGTTTGATATGAAAGACTTGGGAACTGCCGAAAGAATTCTTGGGATGGAAATCATCAGAGACAAAAATAATGGTACGTTGTATCTTTCATAGAAGGCTTTCGCTAAAAAAGATATTAAGCAGGTTTGGCATGAAAAAGGGTAAGCCAGTGTCTGCTCCTCTTACAACTCACTTTAAATTATAAGCAGACTTGTGTCCTAACACAAATAAGGACATAAGTCACATGTCATGGATTCCATATGCAAGTTAAATTGGGAGCATTATGTATTTGATGGTGTGTACCAGACCAGATATTGCACAAGCTGTTAATGTTGTAAGCATATATTTGGCTAATCCAGGCAAACAATACTGGGATGCAGTCAAGTGGATCCTCATATACTTGGCAGGCACCACAAATGCACGTTTGGAGTATGGTAGGAGTGGTGATAGGTTGACAAGTTTTGTGGACTCAGACTATGCAGGAGATCTTAATAAGAGAAGATCATTGATAGGATATGTGTTCACCATGGGAGGATGTGTTATCAGTTGGAAAGCTACCCTCCAATCTATAGTTGCTCGGTCTACCATAGAGGTAGAATAAATGGCCACTGCAGAGGTAATCAATGAGGCAATTGGCTCAGAAATTTAGTGAGTGAAATTACTTTCAAGTCTATTTCTATCATACTTCATTGTGATAGTTAAAGTGCAATTCACTTAACTAAGGATCAGATGTATCATGAGAGAGCCAAGCATATTGATGTCAAATATCACTTTGTTCGGGATGTGTTTGCTGAGGGAGAGATTTCCATCTAAAAGATTAGTACTGTAGACAATCCAATTGACATGCTGACCAAGCCCTTGCCCGTTACTAAGTTCAAGCATTACTTGAACTTAGTTGGCATCAAGTGTTGAAAATAACCCTTAGGGGGTTTTGTGGAAGAGGCGGAGAATCAAGTCACTCATTGTTGGTGTTTTCGAATTTGTGTCAAGGTGGAGATTGTTGATGTGTGACACAAATTCCTTTTATATTGTCCTTATCTATTTAGGTGTTTAGTAAGGACATTTTTGTATACTCAAGGACTTAGAGTTTTAGTATATAAACTCACTAATGTCATTGGTGATAAACTATTCAATTCTTCTTTATTCTTTTTCTTTCTGAAATCTATTAAGAAAGAGAGAGAGTATATTTGTAATCAAACTTTCATTATAGTGGATTATTCTCCATCCTCTGCCCATGGTTTTATCCAATGTGGGTTTTCACGTAAATTCTTTAAGTCACTTGTTTTATATTTCTCGCTTGTTTCATTTGACTTTCATAGATTTTGGGCATATTTCATAACATTTCAGTTCTGTGTAATTTGAGTTGGTCATTCCACTGCAAATAACGACGATTCAAAAAATATATATGGCAAAGATAAGAAGAAGATATAGCCTAAACTGTATACCTGATAAACCACATATTCATTTAATCTCCTTAATCACAAAATCCAAAGTAGATAACTGTTATGCCTCAAAAGTTAAGCCTATGTCAGCACAATTAATGTCTCTTTGTACCAGCTGCCAAGCCTGTATCTCCAAAGATATTCTCACCAACTTTATCTCATTTCAAAGAGATGAATGGACGAGAGCCTTCCATGTGTCAAGGCAGTTTGCAAAAGCTCTCAAGGCATTTAGTGCAAATGTGAATAAATGGGCATTTCTCTTCCCGAAGAGAGGGGGTTGGAGGTTGGGCTGAGATTTAGCTTCAATTCTCTCTCTGTAAAAACACTATATTTCTTATCTTTGTATGCCTTACGGGCAAAATCATAGAAATAGTCAGAGATCAATAAAATAACAGTGGATGTAGGAGTCGCTTGTTGCATCCGAACCACTATAAAAACCCATCTTGCCAATCTTTTACTTATTTTTCTGCAAAATATATAATCTCAGCTCCATATTCAAATCTCATGTTTCCATCACGTGTGTCTCCTGAGTCAGCTCAGCGTTTCCCACGTGCGAGTCGTTGGCATCCAAAATCAAGCGTCAACAATAACAATGACAATGAAAGCAGGGGCCGAATATACCATTTTGACGCAACATTGACTATGAGTAGGACTTTTCCTTTGTATGTGCTAAGATCTACTGATCTACACCATGGCCACTGGCATCCTGCGAATGAAAAGATGTACAAAAATGGGTCACAGAAAACATTAGCTAAATGCAATTTGGTACATGCTTATCCATTCAACACAATAACTCTTTACCAAATTATTCAGGTCCGATACTCGCCAGAATACGTATAGATATACAACTGCTTTACGTTTAAGGCAATCGGTGAAAGAGATCATATTGATACAGCTTGTTCATTGTTATAGACTTTATATCCAAAACAGAAGCTATCTTCATCTTCCCATGATGGCACTGCCTCAGGATTGCTAATTTAGAGCTATTAATACTAAAATTGACGTCTTGAATTATCAACACATGAATAACTAGGGGTGTTCAAAAAAATGCAAAAACCGAACCGAACCGCTAACCGAAAAAACGATTCAGTTACGGTTCGAAAAAGTCAAAAAACCGAATTTTCAGTTCAGTTACCGGTTCGGGAAAAATTAGAAACGGTTAACCGAAAACCGGTTTTTCAAATATATATATATATAAATAATAACCTAAACTAAAATAAATCCCTAATTCACTCAATCTAAAATCCCAACCCAAATTTTTTTTCTCAGTTCCTAACGTATTGTCTATATTTACAATTTAATTTAGGACAAAATTAAAAAAAAAATGTTTTATTAAAAAAAAGAAAGCCTAGACTTTTCCGGTTAACCGCTTTTAAACATCCCTATGAATAACAGCACAAGATTCATATGTATTTTATGATAGAAAATAATTGTTAAAATTAATTTATAATTCAACATTGTATTTTTATATATTTAATATCTGATCCAAAGGTTTTTATGTTTGATGATTTTATATTAATTTTTAATTATTGAGACAAAAAGTTATCTTGAAAAGTATTCCAACTCATTTTCACCAAAAATGTTTTCACTAAATAGCCTTGTGGTTAAAGCCTAGATGGCAAGACTTTAGTCATCTGAGTTGGTTACTCAGAGGTCTTGTATTCGAGTCTTACTTGTGATTTACTTGACCTACTGGGTTAGTGTTTAACGGACTGTAAGAATTAGTTGAGGTACCTAAACACCTCAGTTATCAAAAAAAAAAAAAAAATTAGTTTATGTTTAAATCCTATTGAATACCAAGTGATATAACAACTATTATGGATCCAAAAATGATTATAATTATTATTAGAGTTAACGACTTTTTCCTACCCAAATAATGACTTAATAACACTTTCTCACCCACAAACTTTTAAAATACTATTTTACTATTCAAATTTATATTTTAACGGTAAACAAAAAGCAAACTTGGTCTAGATTATTAGGGCTTTTAAAGAAGGGAGGCTAATGAGTCTTTTAGTGGTGGAATGTTGGATTTTGGTAATTGTGATTGATCGGAATTTGACTTGGGAAGAGTAGTTGCGCAAACCCTAATCTCTTGATTGTTGGCGATTAGCGGAGTCGGCTGGAGTAGGGTTTGAAGGGTTTTGATTAATGATAATAGGGGAAGAGAATGATGATAGTTTGAGGTCACAACGATGTCGGAATCGGAAACTAGATTTAAATTAGGATAATAAAATGATATTTTACACTATGTTTGGCTTACTATTTTTATCCAGATTCTGGATCCTATTCTCCAAATAATGTTTGGCACATTATTCCAAGAATATTACCCTATTTTTTTTAATTACTTTTATAAGGTTATTAATTTCATCAAATACACCCTAAAAAAAAAGGTTTAGAAATTATCAAAAACACCCCCGCAACCCATACTGCAGAGGTTCCAAGCAACCACCGTCGGTGGTAGCCGAAATCTATACAACGGCCAACCTGCCAACCATAAATGGCCGGAAGTTCACCGATCTGGCCTTTTCCGGCTAGATCCACCACGGATTGGGCCGGAAAAGGCCAGATCTGGCCGTGAACGACGGCCAAAGAAATGGCCGTCGTTGAGGTCAACGACGGCCAAAGAAATGGCCGTCGTTGAGGTCAACGACGGCCAAAGAAATGGCCGTCGTTGAGGTCAACGACGGCCAAATCTTGGCCATCGTTGACCGAAAATGACGGCCATATCTTTGGCCGTCGGCCGCGACCGTTTGGCCTTTTCCGTTGGCCGTCGGCGGCCGACGGAAGGCGTAGATCGCCTTTTCCTTTCCGCCAGATCGTGGTGGATCGGCCGGAAAAGGCCATAACGACTCGTTACGACGCATTCGACCGTGCTGTGTCGTAAGCTGTATTTCCGGCAGTTCGGCGATGGTGGCCAGAATCTGGCACTGCAGGTGGTGGGGGTATTTTTGTCAATTTATATGTTGGGGTATTTATGAAATTAGAAAACTTAGGGGGTTTTTCTATAAGTTTTTAAATTTTACCTCGTAATACTCCCATATTCAATTATCCAATACTATCCCCCAAATCCTACCCAAAATAATAAACCAAACGCATACTTAAAAGTTTATGAATAGAAAAATGTCATTAAACTATTATTTAGATGGGGAAAAGTTGTTTACTCTTATTATTATTATTATTATTATTATTATTAGAGATGAAATCAATTTTTGTCTTTTGAAACTCCATGCAAGCCTTATAAAAATATGAGACATCGAATATTCGGATTAAACTGAACTGCAAAGACAAATACATCGTCAACTAGAATTTTCTAGAAACTAATAAAACTGCTGAGTACTGACAAGAGGTGAGGACAGAACAGAAGCCTCAAAACTTTGACCGCGCTGCAAACACAAATGTGAACTCAACTGTTCTGGATATCAAGCAAAAGGCCAGCCAGTTGGAGCCCGAAAGCCTCAAAATCTAACTGTCGCCTTCGCTACACAAGACTTCCAGAATTTTACCTGTTTAAAAGACAATGACGTAATCTCTGATCCAAATATCATCCACAACCACGCGTGGCCGTGCCAAACAACAGGCAACAACCTGCAAGACAAATCGTCAGAATTTATGTCCACACTAGCCAACACTCAAAATTTCATACACGATGAAAGCTATAAAATCCTCATTGCTCTCTTCTTCAACTCGCATTCTCCTGGAAAGAAATCTTAACGCAGCAACTGTACTCTACTTCTCTTCTTTTAACAAACCATTTCTCTTCAAATTCTAAGAAAACCCTTTTGATTTCTCCATCAACACTTTGAAATCTAATCATAGAATGGCCAGCGAACCCAAGAAATCAGTTCATGACTTCACTGTTAAGGTCAGTTTGTTGGTCTTTTTCTTTTTCTTTTTCTTCTTCTTGGAACAAACAAATGATAGATTACTAACTGTTTAATTCCATTGTTTTACAAGCAAACTAAATCCAAAATATATGGGAATGGGATTGTCCTTTAACCAACTCCGAGAAGTTTCTTTGTTTCACTATTAAATCCCTGGAAAATAATTGGCATACTTAAGGCCTCAAATGAAGCTTATATAGTGCAGTACTTTTTATAATGAGGTTCGCCGTTATTTCTGGTGGGCTGAGTCCATTGAGAGATATAATAGTTGATGATCCTAGCATAAGCTATGTTAGATAATGATAGTTCTGCAAGTAAGATTATTTTCTTATTTGGTAGCGAAATTCATAATAAATTCTGTTGTTTTATATTTTTGCAGGATGCAAGGGAAATGTTGTTGATCTTAGCCTTTATAAAGGAAAGGTCCTCTTGATTGTCAATGTTGCATCACAGTGGTATGCTTTTAACTCCTGTTTACATTGAATTTACATCAAACTTATAATGTCTCGCTCTCAATTTTATGAATATTTGTTGTTTTATATATCAAAAATGCTTCTGAAAACCTTTATTTGGAGTTAATGTCTAAATGCTTTTAGTGCATTCCCTTTCAACATGCCTCTTCCTTGTATGTTAAATTTATAACTTCAACTTTTTAATGCAGTAGCTTGACCAATTCCAACTATACTGAGCTGAGTCAGTTGTATCAGAAATACAAAGATCAAGGTGTGCTTTTGTACCCTTTCTAACTTTATGGTATCTTAAAGGTTATAGACAAGATCACATGAATAAAACTTGTATATCTCAGACATTTCCATACTTTCCTCTGCAAAGTGCAGGGGGAAAATACTTCAATAAATAACTAGGTCACTTTGCTTTAATAATTCAATCCTTCTCTTCAGTTTTTCCCTTATCACTGTCTTTGTGCAGGCCTGGAAATTCTAGCATTTCCCTGTAACCAGTTTGGAGCTCAGGAACCCGGAAGCAATGAAGAGATCGTGGAATTTGCTTGCACTCGCTTTAAGGCTGAGTATCCCATATTTGACAAGGTACTTGTTCAGTAATTTAACAAAATTATAGATGAAAATTCACGTGTTTCATCTTTCAGCCCCGAGGTGGTCAAAAGTGTACTATGACTACATGGTAGTTTTTCCTAACTAGTTTGAGCTTTGTCTATTTTGATACACAGGTGGATGTGAATGGTGAGAGTGCTGCTCCTATATACAAGTTCCTGAAGTCGAGCAAAGGTGAAGACAATATCAAATGGAATTTTTCCAAGTTCTTGGTTGACAAAGATGGGAATGTTGTTAATCATTATGACCCAACTACTAACCCTTCTAGCTTTGAGGTAACACCCACTTGGGCAGTCACCACCACATTTCCAGTTTATGATCCATTTTATCTTTGGTTAGTTCTTACTTATTCCGTAACTTTGTGTATGTTTGTTTTCCTTTGCAGAATGATATAAAGGAACTCCTGGGAGTTGCATAGAGGATCAGTGGTGCTGCTTGCGGTATGAAATATATAAGAGTGTTATGATGAATAAGGGCTTTCATGGAACATGAGCTTTGTTTCCTTTTCCTATAGATATACTTGTGGTATATGTATAAGTTGGAGAGTGCTACTTGAGAGTGAGTGAGTTGGTTTTGTTTTGTTTTTGCTTTGCTTTTGGAGTCTTAGTAACATTACAGGGTACTGTAATATATAAGATTAAAGTTTTATTTTTGTAATACAATAATGTGATCATAATCATTCTATATCTAGACACATTTACTTTTATACTCAATTTGAATGCTTGATCTGAATGTTGGAAAGATCTATGAGGCTAATGCTTTTTTCTGTACCATCTATCCATGTTAGTGTCTGGGGAATAATCCCAATTGGAAATTGAAAATGATTTCCTGCAAATAAACTTCCTCGGCTCATCTGTTCTGGACTCAGTAGAGCAGCATAGATGGCATGTCGTCCGATGAAAATCCTTATATAAAGTTCGAGGAAATACATGCTATCTGATAAAGTGACAAGAAAACATATAAGCTGCATGTCAGTTAACATATCTTGCCATGGCGGCAGGCAGCATTGGCACAGAATTTCCAACTGAACTATGAAACGGAACTTGAGGATGATGATTTTAGACAAAAAATATTTCACTAAAACTGGAAACTTGAATGCCTGTCAATGAAGAATGTTGGAGGCAATATCACGTTTTCAGTTTCCAAATTGACAGCACTCCCACTCCACTGTTAGGCTAAAATTTATACAGTTGGAAGAGAGTCACCAAAAACGCTTTTCTTGTCAACGAAAGTATTCACTAGTAGATATAGAAAGGAAATATGATAACTCAATCACCCACTACGCAGGTCTCAACTCTTCATAACATAAGAAAACATTGGTCACAGTGCACAATCCAAACTAAAATAGTAGAAGAGTATTTAACTTGATTTTAGAATAAATACAAACGTGAGTCTGAATCAAGCGACATTACTTCTCACCAATCTTGAACACACACAAACATGTACAAAAGGCAAGAAACCATTATTAAATTTTGTTGCAATCCTGATGGTCTTCATCTCAGTATTTATGAAATGCCCAACAGCTTCTTAATGTCATGCTGCAATGTTTATAGAAGATAAGAGAATTAAATGACATTATAGGTGGCAATTAGCCAATTACTTGCTCTCAAACAACAGAGAGCGAACAAAAACTTTCAAGAACCAGATAACTTGCAAGAGAAAGAATTACCTCAAGACTAAGAGGAGAAGTTGTCGGGTAGTAACAATCAACAACTTGACCATTTTTATCCACCAGGAACTTGGCAAAGTTCCACTGAATATCATCCCCAAAAATACCCCATTTACCCTTCTTTAAGAACGTGTACAGTGGAGAAGCATACTCACCATTTACATCAATCTAATACAAAACCGTCAAGGTATATAGATAGTTATGATAAGCACAAGAAGGATATAATGAAATAAAAATAGTTTAACATGTTCAACACTGGAATGGTAGTTAAAGCCAAAAGGAAAAATCTCGAAGCTGTAGGTAGATAACTAAAACACACAAAAAAAAAAAAAAAAAAGGTCAATTAGTAGTTATACGTTATCTTTCCTATGATGATAACCACCATAACGCCAAACAGTCAAGGTGCACAAAGAGCCATGAAGATTCAGCATGTCTCTACCTTATCAAAGATAAGAAATTCTGATTTAAAGTGAGTGCAGACAAACTCCATATCTGATCATTACTGCCTGGTTCCTTCTCCCCAAGTTGATTGCATGGAAATGCCAGAATCTTTAGGCATGTGCATTCTTTCAAAAACAGATTATACATATGTAATTGATTCGGTTCTGTATAATTTGAGTTGGTCATTCTAGAGAGTATATTCGACGGGAGAGGGGACCCTTGGGACCACCTCAACAATTTCAATGACCTGATGAGCTACTCCAGGTCTGTGACTTGGCAAAGTGTCGCTGCTTTACAATTACATTAGTAGGGGATTCCAAGAGGTGGTACAAGAGACTCAAGGCAAACTCCATCAATTCCTAGCAACAATTCTCCTCGATGTACCTACAGTAATTTCAAGCGAGGAGACAGTTCGTAATGCCGCTCAGTTACTTGAACAACATTCGTTAGGAGAGGGACAAAACACTGACCTCGTATTTAACGAGGTCTAAAATGAACAAGCAAAGGTTGCAGAATCACCCGAGGAGTCCATCCGAACTTTGCTGATTGTAGGCATCAAGCCGAATACGGAGATGTGGAAAGAGCTCCAAAGTGAAGATCATGTGAGCCTGGCCAAGTTTTACTAAATGGCTGCAAAACACCAGTGAGTGGAAAGCTCGTTGACAGCATTGGCTAGAAGCTCGACACGGTGAGCCCCAGACAAGCGACAAGATCGCCCATCAGACAAGCACAGGGGTCAAGATCGCAATGATAGGGATCGCAATAGGTCTCAAAAAAGGCAGCAAACAGATAATCGCAGCCCGCAGGGACAAACAGCCCTTCCCGGGATATGCAGAATATACCCTCCTCACGCAAGATATAGCTCACATCTATGAAGTCTCCTGTGAGGTGATAAGAGCTCGAATGTTTATATTTTGTTAGTGATTTAAGTGGTTTATTTATGGAAAAATGTGCTTAAAATGTGAAATTTGAATTTATTCTTTCATAAATACCATTTATGGGATCACGGGTGCATTTTGAGTGTTTTCAGGCTCAAACAGATTTTTGAAAGGAAAAGAATGATTTCGATGGAATTCATGACGAGCAGGAACAAACGGTGCAAGAATCGGAGTTGAAACGACAAAGTTGTGACGCGTCGAAAATACAACGTAAAATCTGGAAATTCTTCAAGATGAGCATGCTTCGCTATTTGGATCATAACTTGAGCTGTGGAAATCGGAATTCAAAAATTCTTGTGGCGTTGGAAAGCTTATTCAGAGTGCTAAAAAGTTCGTGTGATGACTTGACCAAATTCTGAAGATCACGGATGCCTTGGACAGGAAGAACGATTGTCGCGGTAATGGTCCTCACCGCCGCGGCGATGGATCACGGACTTATATTGTTAATGCATTATCCTAATCCGAATCTGGATGGGCTAAGACATCTACTCTTTTCCTAATTAAGATCAGAACCCTAGGACTATAAAAGAAGGATTTTTGAGAAGTTTTAAGGGTCTTTTAGAGAGAGAAAGAGGAGGACGGCTACGAGTTGGAGATCGGGATTCTTGAAGCTCTAGTTCAACGATTAGAGAAGTGTTTATATTTTTCTTTATGAACTGATGTTATTGAATAGAATGAATGTCGGGCTTTGAAGGATGCTATTGAAGACCTAATAAGAAGGGGCCACATAAAGGAATTCGTTAAGACCGCACCAACTCACTAAAATCCTGGCAAGCAAAATAACCAAGACCAAAACCAGGCCTAGAACTAGGTCCAGCAAGCTTTGCCAAACGCCAACAACAAAGTCTGGGTGGACATGATCATGGGGGCCTGACATAGCAGGGAGCTCAAGGTGTGCTCGCAAGCAGTATGCTCGAGAGGCAAGATCAGACTCGGTCTCCCGGATAATGAGCTGTGAACAAAAGCCACCTAAGCGGCCCAGACAAGAGAGCGGGGTAGTAGGGTTCACAATTGAGGAATGTGAAAAATCCCTTTGCCACAATCATGACGCGATCGTAATCGCGGCCATAATCGGTAATGCCTAAGTACAGAGGGTAATGGTCGATAATGGGAGTGCAACGAATATTATTTTCTTGGAAGCTTTCTGAGGAATGAGGTTCACAGAGAGAAACCTGAGGGCATGCCCTTCGCCGCTCTACGGATTTATCGGGGACAGTCTGGTTCCCAAGGGGACAATCGACCTTCCCATGACTCTAGGGACAGAGCCCAAGATCAGGATGGTGATGGCCAAATTTTTAGTGGTAGACTGTCCAACCACGTACAATGTCATCCTCGGAAGGCCGAGCTTGGATAACTTGAGCGCAATCACATTAGTGAGCTGCCAAGCAATGTGGTTTCCGACTCCCGGGTGAGTTGTGGCGATCAGAAGCTATAGAAAGGAATCTCGGGAATGTTACAACCAGGCTATAAATGCTGAATAGAAATGGCCACTCCCAAGAACAACAGTTATTGCAAAATTTGAGCCAAACTCCAGGCCTCTCGAGGATACCATTGATCCTTGCATACATAGAAAGGAGCCCGCAATAGGGCCAACGGACTACGAGAGATATGTGTCATCGAGGAATATCCGACTCGCGTACTAAAGTTCAGCAGCAGCTTGATCAAAGACATGGCTAACAATCTGGCGGGGTTTTTGAAGAAAAACCTCGACATTTTCACATGGGTGCATGCGGATATGGTGGGGATCATCCCCGAGGTAATGTGTCACAGGTTGAACGTCGACCCGAAAGCTTAGTCGATAAGACAAAAAAGAAGGTCGATGGATGCAAAGCGCTCCAGAGTACTCAAGGATGAAGTTGACAAGCTCCTGAACATCAACTTCATCAGGGAAGTGAAGTACCCGGATTGACTTACCAACCCTGTCCTAGTCAAGAAGTCGAATGGCAAGTGGCGGACTTGCGTCGACTTTACAGATTTGAATAAAGCCTATCCAAAAGACAGCTTTCTGCTACCATGAATCGACTAGCTAGTAGATGTGACAACTGAAAATGTATTACTCAGCTTCATGGACGCGTACTTGGGATATAACCAAATCCTAATGTACCGGCCCGATAAAAAACATATTTTTTTTTATTACTGACCGTGGGATTTATTGTTATAGGGTTATGCCATTTGGTCTCAAGAATGCTAGGGCGACATACCAGCGTTAGGTGAACAAAATGTTGTCGATCAAATTGGCAAGACCATGGAGGTATACATTGACGACATGCTCGTCAAGTCAAAGGTTGCTAAAAACCACATTAAGCATCTGGGGGAGATGTTTGACATCCTCAGAAGATATTGAATGAAGCTGAATCTTTTAAAATTGCTTTTGGAGTGAGCTTAGGGAAATTTTTGGGCTTCCTCGTAAACCAACGGGTTATAGAAGCCAACCCGGAGAAGATTCAGACTCTACTTGATATGAAAAGCACGACTAGCATAAGGCAGGTACATAGTTTGATGGGACGCGTGGCCGTACTCAACAGGTTTGTTTCCCGAGTCAAAGATAGATGTTTACCATTCTTTGAGACCTTGAAGGGGAAGAAAGGTTTCAAGTGGATAGAGGAGCGTGAAACAGCCTTCCAAGAGCTGAAGAAACATTTGGGACAACCATCTTTGTTGTTAAAGCCTGTCAAGGGCGAGCCATTGCTATTATACTTATTGATATCAAAGTCTACTGTAAGCGCGATATTGGTACGTGAAGAAGGAGGAGTGAAATGGCTGGTATATTATGTGAGCAAAAGGTTGCTCAACGCGGAGACGAGATACCCTAAAATTGAGAAGCTCGTCTTCGCCCTTGTCATCGCTGCCAGAAAGTTGCGGCCTTCTTTCCAGGCACACTCCATTCACGTGCTGACCAACTTTCCCTTGAAGAAAATAATGCAAAAGCTTGAGACATTGGGTAGATTGATCTAGTGGACAAAGGAAATGAGTCAGCACGATATCAAATATATTTCAAAACAACAATCAAAGGTCAAGCCTTGGCAGATTTTATATTAGAGTTCTCTTATCAACCAGAGGATGAACCAGGCTCTTTAGGGGCAGATACCTCGGGAGAAGTCGAGCAACAAAAACCAAAGCTCGATAACCTATGGCACTAGAGTTTGTATGTAGACGGCTTCTCAAACGAGAAAGGGGCAGGAGTGGGGCTCTTACCCGAAAGTCTAGAGGGAAACCTGATCAGAGCTGCAGTAAGATTCGGGTTCACCGCCTGTGAGTACGAGTCTAAGTATGAGGCATTGCTCGTAGGGATCCGCCTTGCCATGGAAATGGGGGCAGAGTCCGTTAAGATTTACAGTGATTCACAGCTCATAGTCTACCAAATTACCAAGGAATACCAGGCGAAGGAAGATAGGATGACGTCCTATTCCAGCTAGTGGAAATCGAGCTCAAGCAGTTCAGATTCTTCACAATTCTCCGGATCCTAAGGGAGAAGAACTCGCAAGCGAATGCATTAGTCCGCTTAGCCTCTACAATGAGCCAAAAGAAAGCTGATTCTATCCCAGTTAAGTTCCTCCTAAGACCAAGCATATCCGCTCTACAATGACCAGTTTTAGCAACAAGTCGGAGATACAGTTGGATGGACATGATCACTGTCTACCTAAGGAATGGTACACTACCAAAGGAGAGAACTGAAGCTAGAACACTCTGCACAAAGGCAGCTCGGTACACCCTCAACAATGATAAATTGTACAAATGCGGATTCAATGTACCGCTACTCCGATGTATCGACCATGAGGACGCAAATTATATTCTGAGGGAGATTCATGAGGGAATTTGTGGAAACCATGCAGGAGGTAGATCTCTAGCCTACAAAGTGCTTCGCTGTGGGTATTATTAGCCAACAGTTTTTGACGATGCAACAGACTATGTGCGCAGATGCGATAGGTGTCAAAGGTTTGCAGATAATCCACAAGCTTTACCTCAAAAATTGACTACTCTAACAAGCCCCTGGACATTTGCGATCTGGGGCATTGACCAAATCAGTCCCTTGCCTCAAGGAAAATGGGACGTTAAGTTTGCAATGATCGCCGTTGACTACTTCACCAAGTGGGCAGAGGTCGAACCCTTGGCTATCGTCACGTCGAACAAGCTGAAGGATTTTGTCTACAAAAATATTATTTATCGGTTTGGAATCCCCCACACTATAATAACCGACAATAGGAAACAACTTGATAGTGAAGACTTTAGATCTTTCTACGAACAACTCGACATCAAGAAGAGCTTCGTCATTGTTTACCGGCCTCACACCAATGGTCAAGTAGAGGCTGTGAATAAGGTCATCAAGCACACTATTAAAAAGAAGCTCGACGCGCTGAAGGGAAGATGGGCCAAAGAATTGCTCGAAGCCTTGTGGTCCTACATGACAACAACCAGGAGTTTGACAGGTGAAACCTCATTCTCTCTATCATACAGGTGTGAAGTAATGGCCCTGGTTGAGGTGGGAATTAGTTCGTTCCGTAAGGAAGTCTTCAACGAGGAAGTAAATAAATACCTTTTCCGCCTGAGGTTGGATTTTATTGAAGAACACCGGGCCAAGTCTTAATTAAGGCTTGCCTCATATCAGTAGTGAGTCAAACGATGCTTCAACATCAAAGTCAAAAACAGAGACTTTGAAGTGGGTGACTTGGTTCTCAGAAAAGTCATCCAAGGTACTCAAAACTCGAACTTGGGGGCACTTCGACCCAAATGGGAAGGTCCTTTTAGGATCTCCGAAAAGCTCGCACTAGGATCTTTTCACCTGAAACGCCTCAACGGCGAAGCAATCCCGTGAGCCTAGAACACTGAACATTTGCGAAGGTATTACCAATAAGCAGCTCGAGTTCCGCTTATGTCTTTCTTTTTATCATTCGATGTAAGGCCATTCACGGCCAAAGTGCTTTATCAATAAAAGAGGTATTATTCATAATTTTTCTTTGTTCATTATTAATGTTTAATTTGTTTAGCATTTATACGTTGCTTCAAAGGTCGCAACCTATGTGATAGCATTCCAAAAAAAAAAAAAAACTCGGAGTCAAAGAATCTAGGAAAAGGCAGCTTATCTCAATAAGCCACATCAAAATCCAACTCTATAAGGGTGAAATATCCCAAATCAATGAAGTTAAACTTGAAAGAAAAAATTCACAAAAAAAAAAAGGTTTAAAGGAAATTGGCCTTAAGCCAGCGGCCAAAACTCGAAATGGACGATTGATCCAAAATTGGAGTTGCTTGTCGTAAAAGATTTCCTCACGCACATCCGAAAAAGCTCTTTAAGAAGCGAGCTACGTATAACTTGGAGCAAATTCTGATCTTCTATTACAAGCCTGATTGGGACAACATAAATGACTATGCAAAAATATAAAATCTTTGCTCGACAAGGACATACTAAAAAAATTTCTTTTCATTAATAGAATTCTATTACATTCTAAAAAAAAAAAAAAAAAAATGATGTTTCAGGCAGTTAGGGGAGTAGGGAGATCATCCTCGACCGATCCAGAGCGCTCGTCGCTGGCGGGAAGGGATGGTTCTTCAACGGAAGGAATTGCAACAGTTTCTTCAAGGTTGGGAGCCTCACCCGGGGGAAGTGTAGATATAGGAGCCGGATCTTTGACTTCTTGCTTGAGCTTGATCTCCTCGACTTCTTGCTTGAGCCCGATCTCCTCTTCACCTTCCTCGACCTCCTCCTGGCCCTCACCATCATCCTCGGAGTCGTCCGAGTAGACGTGGGCCATTTCATGGGCTTCGACCTTCATCCTCTCGACTTCTTTCTGATGAGCTCGGGGAAGGAAAGAGAAGTTGATCGAGGGATGGGCTTCCTATAGTTTCAGTATGAGGAAGATCGACGTCTGACAGGCCTGAGTAGTAATGGCTTCATTCAACTCCTCAATTTGAAGTATGAGTTGCCCAACCTTAGCTTCAGCCTTCCGTTGACCTTCTGCCTCCTAGGCAAAGTCAAGCAGGGATTGCTTGAATTTAGCCTCCCCATTCGAGGTAGCCTTTTGAGCCGAAGAAAGCTTGGAATTCAATTTGTTATTGGCACCTCACTGTTGTGCCAAATTCTTCTTAGCCTCCACTAACTTAGCTTCAACATTCGCTCGAGCGGCCTGGCTCGCGTTGAGCTTATCAAGGAACTGCCTTTCCTTGACCCCAAAGGTTGCCATTTCCCCCTTAAGCCACTCGAGCTCAACTTGCCTAGCTTCCTTCTCTTTCTTTGTAACCTCAGCCCTGGCTGAGTCCTATTTCATTGTCTCCGCCAATTGCCACCCTTTGTGAGTGCCCTCCAAGGTGACATAACACTCATCGTAGAGAAGCCTACTCACCTTGGTAGCCTAAAAAAAAAAGATAAGATGGAAAGTCAACAAAAAACGAGGATAACATACAAATAAAACAAAAGAGGAGCGAACTATTGATACATTTGCCGCATAACTGCACACCAAGGCCAACATATCGGTAGGAGTTGTGTCCCTAACAGTCGCAAATGTTCGTGGGGTGACGCCGTCCTTGGCTGCTGTGGCCCCAAAACTAATATGGAAGGGGAGTTAGTCGATCAGCGCGACGACTACAGCTTGGATTGTTTCATCTGTCTTCTTGCTTTTCGACTGGGACGAGCTAGACTTACTCCCCGCAGCAACACTAGCTTCATTCGCAGGAGCAGACTTTTTCTTGGCCAAATTCTTTTGGCGTTAGGTGCTGCTTTGTCCGGTGACCTCTTTGCCCGAGCCAACCTGCTGCTCGACCATTTTCTACTTTCTCGAACCTGCTTGAGGCTCAAACAATTTCTTCTTGCCCGAGCCATCATGATGCTCACCCTTCTGTTTTCCCGAGCCACTAGCTAGCTCAGGCATTTCCTCTACAGACCTTTTTTGGGGCTCGGAGGCACTCTTCCTGCCAATTGCCTTTGAGACACTCATGGGCTTCTTCGCGCTTGGGCCTTCCCCAAGCTTGCCACCGCCGTGTTTCACACTAGCAACATCAGCAAACTACTTCATTGCCAAAGCAGCTAATGTCTTCTTGGCGACTGCCTTCTTCTTAAGGCCTTTGGGTTTTTCGGCTCATATATCTTCAAAAAAAAAAGCAGACAGTGAGCGACTTATCCACGCAGGAAAAAAAGTGCGAGTAAACGATAACTTAAACCTTTTTCTAAAAAGTATGAAACTTGGCGCCGTCTCGACAGAAGTCATATGCCTTCAAGTAAGAAAGCGTGATGATCTCGTTAACGTTACGTTGTCCATTGGGAAGGTTATTGAAACGTTGGAGCCTTTGCAAGCTCGCGGCAGGGAGATAGTTCTGCTTGACGTTGACTACAAAATAAAGCAACTAAGTTAGCTAGAATACAAAGCTTGAAAGCAATCCTTGTACGCGCGGAAAGTCGAAGTCTTACTCGCTTCTGAAGTGAAGGCGCCAGTCTCCTAGGCTTCGTAGAAGAAAAATTGTGAGTCCCAATACGGGACCTTCTTCGGGACTTTAACCAACCCGTTGAAACGTACCTTCCTCGCCTTGGAAAGGCAGTATGTTAGGTCTTGTCCTTTCTTGAGCCTATACAAATGGACGAGCTCCTTGACGGATGGCTCGCCCAATTCAGCGATCATATACGCTATATACCAAGCGATAATAATTACATACAAATTTGCAGACAACTTGAGAGGAACGATGTCGAACCGCCTTAGCACGCTGTCAATAAAACAATGAGGAGGAATTGATAACCCACATCTCAAGAGGGTCTTAGAGATTGCCACCCATCTTGGCAGGGGATTCTTTCGAGAAGAATCCCCTAGAAGCATCAAGTTAAGTTACGACGCATAGACCGCTCTTATGCGTTCCAGATTCCCGATGGTAATCAAGGATTATGGTTATCTTCGCAACCTATGGACTGGAGACCGCTTGGATTGAGCCAACTGTATTGAGGCATGGTCGGAAGAGCCCACCTCGTCAAGGTTCGAGCTTCGCATGATGATTTCCTTGGAGACCTTAGGGGTTATATCCCCAATGACTGTCGAGCCTATAAGCGAGTCCAACATGCGATCAACTGTGTGACTGCTAAAGGAAGACATGATTACAGCTCGCTTCTAGGTACCTAGAACAGAAGAGAACATGTGTCAGAGCTGGAAAAACTCAATGACTATTTCACACTTGCTTTCAGTACAGGCACCCAAGATAGCTCATGCCACACGACGAACACACGCGACCTACCTAGGGTTTCAGTAACCACTACGCTAAACCTAAGACTGCCGAAGACGCACCTAAAAACCCTATTAAAGCCCTAGAACACTCAATGTGGGCATAACAATAGCCACCCTTTGACGCGAAAATTGGAAAAACGGATAAAGAAATGGAAAAGAACCTTACCAGAATAAAGGAAGTTTAAGAACTCGCCGGAAAGCACTATGACAATGATGAAACAGCAACAAAGTGGACAAAGGCGTCAGAAAACTTTCATGGATTGAATGAGTATTCTGACGATTTTGCCACCTTTTATAGTGGTTTGCATGGAAGACGAAAGGGCAGAGTTTAATCGTAGTCGTCAATTAACATTGAATCTCGACCCTTCATTCATTGAACAATCTCAATCCTTAGTCGTGGCCACATGTCATCCATCCGTGAGGGATTACAAACCTTTGGACTATTACAATGATAACCGTCATTACATGTCGCCTTGACTTAGCGCATGGACCATTATAGTCACCCACGTGCTATGAAACGTGACTAACCAAGGCTGTCGCATTTAATGCGACATGACCGCATGGAAATTACGTATTTGTCCTAACTTTTCTTTTGCTAAGCATCACAAGAAATGAAAGTCTAAGTGTGAAGTACGTCGATCGGACATAGGGTCAACCCTTGAAGCTCGACCGAACCCACATCCAGTGACCTGCTAGCGATGCTAAACTTGATGTTAAATCAAGCAATAGTCTTCAAAGCCCAAAACGAGCATCAAACACTAGGGGGCAGATGTTGTGTGTGATTTTTCCATCAAATTCGGTGAGTTGTGAGGTATTAGATTGACCCAAAATCAATCCGACTCTACCGGTTGTCCGACCCAGCATAAGCTCGTCGACATATAGCTCAACCTAGTACAAGCTACTCGCAAACAACCTGAACGATCATTCAATTAATTCCCAGATAACTTCAGATCTCATATATTACGGGAATGACCAGATTAGCAATAATCTTTGCGTAATCACAGTGTCCAATTGCGAGAATATCGGAATTGCAATTCAGATCAATTGTAATCCCTTTATTTTCACTCTTTCCTTTGTACAAACCTTGTATATAAACCCCCTCAAATGATGAAAAAGGGGTTAGAAATTTTCCATAAAACTCTTATTGTAAGCTCTCACAACGAATATAAGAACAGTGGACGTAGGCATAAGAGGTTACCTCGCCGAACCACTTTAAAAATTTTATTGTCTTTTACTTTATTGCACTTATCATTTACCCATCACTGATTATCCGTAATCACGCCCACATCCATTCCAATTCCACCAAGGTCAATTGCATCTCTCTGGTTGGTGCGAACTTTCATATCAACAAGAAGCTATCTTCATCTTCATGATGGCACTGTCTTAGGATTGCTAATTTAGAGCTATTAATACTAAAATTGACGTCTAGAATTATCAACACATGAATAACTGCACAATATTCGTATGCATTTTGTGATACGAAAATAATTGTTAAATTAATTTATAATCCAAAATTTTGAATTGTATCTTTATATATTTAGTTTATGTTTGATGATTTTATATTAATTTTTAATTATTGAGACAAAAAGTTATCTTGAAAAGTATTCTAACTCATTTTCACCAAAAATGTTTTTACTAAATAACCTTATGGTCAAAGCCTGGATGGCAAGCCTTTAACCATCTGCGTTGATTATCCAAAAGTCTTGTGTTTGAGTGTTGTGATTTACCTGACCTATTGAGTTGGTGTTCAACAAACTTTGGAAATTAGTTGAGGACTTGAGATGCCTAAACACCCCGGTTATCTTTAAAAAAAAAAAAAAAATTAGTTTATGTTTAAATCCTATTGAATACCAAGTGATATAACAACTATTATGGATCCAAAAATGATTATAATTATTATTAGAGTTACCGACTTTTTTCGACTTAAATAATGGTTTAATGAGACTTTCCTATCTATAGACTTTTAAAATACCATTTTATTATCCAAATTTATATTTTGGTGGCGAACAAAGAGCAAACTCGGTCCAAGCTATTGGGGTTTTTGAAGAGGGGAGGCTAATGAGTCTTTTGGTGGTGAAATGTTGGATTTTGGTAGTTGGGGTTGATCGAAATTTGACTTGGAAAAGGCAGTTGTGCAACCCCTAATCTCTTGATTGTCAACTATTGATAAAGTTGGTTGGAGTAAGGTTTGAAGGGTTTTGGTTAGTGATGATTGAAAAAAAGAATGATGATGGTTTGTGGTCATAACAATGTCATAATCGAAAACTAGATATAAATTTAGATAATAAAGTGATATTTTAAAAGTCTATAAATAGAAAAATGTCATTAAACTATTATTTGGATGTAAAAAAGTCGTTTACTATTATTGTTATTAGAGTTGAAATCAATTTTTGTCTTTTGAAACTCCATGCAAGCCTTATAAAAAATATGAGACATCGAATATTCGGATTAAACTGAACTGCAAAGACAAATACATCGTCAACTAGAATTTTCTAGAAACTAATAAAACTGCTGAGTACTGAAAAGAGGTGGGGACAGAACAGCAGCCTCAAAACTTTGACCGCACTGCAAACACAAATGTGAACTCCAACTGTTCTAAATATCAAGCAAGAGGCCGGCCAGTTGGAGCCCGAAAGCCCCACTGTCGCCTTCACCACACAAGACTTCTAGAATTTTAACTGTTTAAAAGATAATGACGTAATCTCTGATCGAAATATCATCCACGTGTAGACATGCCAACCAACAACCTGCAAGACCAATCGTCAGAATTTATGTCCACACTAGCCAACGCTCAAAATTTCATACACGATGAAAGCTATAAAATCCTCATTGCTCTCTTCTTCAACTCGCATTCTCCTGGAGAGAAATCTTAACGCAGCAACTGTACTCTACTTCTCTTCTTTTAACAAACTATTTCTCTTCAAATTCTAAGAAAACCCTTTTGATTTCTCCATCAACACTTTGAAATCTAATCATAGAATGGCCAGCGAATCCAAGCAATCAGTTCATGACTTCACTGTTAAGGTCAGTTTGTCGGTCTTTTTTTCTTTTTCTTCTTCTTGAAACAAACAAAACGGTTGATTACTAACTGCTTAATTCCATGGTCTCACAAGAAAACTAAATCCAAAATATATGGGAATGGGATTCTCCTTTAACCAACTCCGAGAAGTTTCTTTGTTTCACTGGTAAATCCCTGGAAAACAATTGGCATACCGAAGGCCTCAAATGAGGCTTATATGGTGCAATACTTTTTATAATGAGGTTCGCCATTATTTCTGGTGGGCCGAGTCCTTTGAGAGATATAATAGTTGATGATCCTAGCATAAGCTATGTTAGATAATGATATTTTTGCTAGTAGGGATTATTTTATTATTTGATAGCGAAATTCATAATAAATTCTGTTGTTTTATATTTTTGCAGGACGCAAGGGGAAACATTGTTGATCTTAGCATTTATAAAGGAAAGGTCCTCTTGATTGTCAATGTTGCATCACAGTGGTATGCTTTAACTCTTGTATACATTGAATTTACATCAAGCTTAAAATGTCTCACTCTCAATTTTTATGAATATTTTGTTGTTTTATATATAAAAAATGCTCCTGAAAAGCTTTATTTGGAGTTAATGTCTAAATGCTTCTAGAGCATTCCCTTTCAACATGCCTCTTCCTTGTATGTTAAATTTATAACTTAAACTTTTTAATGCAGTGGCTTGACCAATTCCAACTATACAGAGCTGAGTCAGTTTTACCAGAAATACAGAGATCAAGGTGTGCTTTTGTACCCTTTCTAACTTTATGGTGTCTTGAAGGTTATAGACAAGATCACATGGATAAAACTTGTATATCTCAGACTTTCTATACTTTCCTCTGCAAAATGCAGGGGGAAAATACTTCAATATATACCTAGGTCACTTTGCTTTAATAATTCAATCCTTTTCTTCAGTTTTTCCCTTATCACTGTCTTTGTGCAGGCCTGGAAATTCTAGCATTTCCCTGTAACCAGTTTGGAGCTCAGGAACCTGGAAGCAATGAAGAGATCGTGGAATTTGCTTGCACTCGCTTTAAGGCTGAGTATCCCATATTTGACAAGGTACTTGTTCAGTAATTTAACAAAATTATAGATGAAAATGCATGTGTTTCATCTTTCAGCCCCAAGGTGGTCAAAAGTGTACTATGACTCTATATTAGTTTTTCCTAACTAGTTTGAGCTTTTGCACAACATTTGATTTCATACAAGGGAAGAACATAGAGTGGTTGGACTTGTACATATTTTGATATTGTATCTTAATTAATTTGCAATTTAGCTGTGCAATTGTTTGACCACTCCCTAAAAAGATCAGACCACAACACTTTTTCATTGCCTACTGCAAACTAATAGGGATGGAGAATGTGATCAATCTAGAATCTAACATTTTTGTCTATTTTGATACACAGGTGGATGTGAATGGTGAGAGTGCTGCTCCTATATACAAGTTCCTGAAGTCGAGCAAAGGTGAAGACAATATCAAATGGAATTTTTCCAAGTTCTTGGTTGACAAAGATGGGAATGTTGTTAATCATTATGACCCAACTACTAACCCTTCTAGCTTTGAGGTAACACCCACTTGGGCAGTCACCACCACATTTCCAGTTTATGATCGATTTTATCTTTGGTTAGTTCTTACTTATTCGGTATCTTTGTGTATGTTTGTTTTCCTTTGCAGAATGATATAAAGGAACTCCTGGGAGTTGCATAGAGGATCAGTGGTGCTGCTTGCTGTACGAAATATATAAGAGTGTTATGATGAATAAGGGCTTTCATGGAACATGAGCTTTGTTTCCTTTTCCTATAGATATACTTGTACATGTATAAGTTGGACAGTGCTTGTTGGGAGTGAGAGAGTTGGTTTTGCTTTGTTTTTGCTTTGCCTTTTGGAGTGTCAGTAACATTACAGGGTACCGTAATATATAATATTAAAGTTTTTACTTTTGTAATACAATTATGTGATCATAATCATTGTATATCTAGTTACATTTGCTTTTATAATCAAATTTAAATGCTTGATCTGAATTTGGAAAGATCTATGAGGCTAATGCTTTTTTCTGTACCATATATCCATTTTAGTCTGGGGAATATCCCAATTGGGAATTGAAAATGATTTCCTGCAAATAAACTTCCTCGTGTCATCTGTTCTGGACTCAGTAGAGCAGCATAGATGGCATGTCGTCCTATGAAAATCCTTATAGAAAGTTCGAGGAAATACGATGCTATCTGACAAATTGACAAGAAAACATATATGTTACATGTCAGTTAACATATCTTGCCATGGCGGCATTGGGACAGAATATCCAACTGAACTATGAAACGGAACTTGAGGATGATGATTTTAGACAAAAAATATTTCATTAAAACTTGGAAACTTGGATGCCTGTCAATGAAGAATGTTGGGAGGCAATATCACGTTTTCAGTTTCCAAATTGAAAGCACTCCCACTCCACTGTTAGGCTAAAACTTATACAGTTGGAAGGGAGTCACCAAAAACGCGTTTCTTGTCAACAAAAGTATTCACTAATAGATATAGAAAGGAAATATGATGACTCAATCACCTACTACGTAGGTCTCAACTCTTCATAACAGAAGAAAACATTGGTCACAGTGCACAATCCAAACTAAAATACTATAAGAGTATTTAACTTGATTTTAGAATAAATTCAAATGTGAGTCTGAATCATGGGACATTACTTCTCACCAATCTTGAACACACACAAACATGTACAAAAGGCAAGAAACCATCAGGTTATTAAATTTTGCTGCAATCCTGATGGTCTTCATCTCAGTATTTATCAAATGTCCAACAGCTTCTTAATGTCATGCTGCAATATTTATAGAAGATAAGAGAATTAAATGACATTATAGGTGGCAATTAGCCAATTACTTGCTCTCAAAAAACAGAGAGCCAACAAAAGCTTTCAAGAACCAGATAACTTGCAAGAGAAAGAATTACCTCAAGACTAAGAGGAGAAGTTGTCGGGTAGTAACAATCAACAACTTGACCATTTTTATCCACCAGAAACTTGGAAAAGTTCCACTGAATATCATCCCCAAAAATACCCCATTTACCCTTCTTTAAGAACGTGTACAGTGGATAAGCATACTCACCATTTACATCAATCTAATACAAAACCGGCAAGGTATATAGATGGTTATGATAAGCACAAGAAAGGATTATAATGAAATTAAAAATTAGTTTAACATGGTTCAACACTGGCGGTTAACACCAAAAAAAGAAAAAATCTTTTTTTCAAAAAACCAAAAAAAAGGTCAATTAGCAGTTATATGTTATCTTTCCTATGATGATAACCACCATAACGCCAAACAGTCAAGGTGCACAAAGAGCAAAGAAGATTCAGCATGTCTCTACCTTATCAAAGATAGGAAATTCTGATTTAAAGCGAGTGCAGACAAACTCCATTATCTGATCATTACTGCCTGGTTCCTCCTCCCCAAATTGATTGCATGGAAATGCCAGAATCTCTATGCCTGTGCATTCTTTCAAAAACAGATTATACATATGATAAATACATATCCAGTAAAAGCAAAACAAATTAAGTGCAATTTCAGTGCAGACCTTGATTTTTGTACTTCTCGTGTAATTGATTCATTTCTGTGTAATTTGAGTTGGTCATTCCACTGCAAATAACAAGGATGATTCAAAATATATATGGCAAAGATACGAAGAAGATAAAGCCTAAACTGTACACTTAATAAACAACAGATTCATTTCATAATCTCCTTAATCACAAATCCAAAGTAGATAACAATGATAATGAAAGCAATATACCATTTTGAAGCAACATTGACTATGAGTAGGACTTTTCCTTTGTATGTGCTAAGATCTACATCATGGCCACTGGCATCCTGCGAATGAAAAGATGTACAAAAATTGGTCACAGAAAACATTAGTTAAATGCAATTTGGTACATGCTTAGCCATTCAACAGAATAACTCTTTACCAAAAGAGTTTAAACTTGAGCAGAGATGATATGAACAAATCCCTACTGCTCGAAAGGGCTCCAACCACAAACAAAATAAAATTGAAAAAGAATCTAAGATTAGCATAAGACTATTAAACACGGGAACTCTAGTCTTCAGCTAGTGATACAAACAAAACTTGATAATGGTTTCAATTAACAAGCTCCAGTTTTCATATCGCCTTTAAGTATTATCTTTAGCATTATTGTATATCAAAGAAGAGTAAAAGAAAACATAAATTTGCAGGCAACGTGAAATATTTCTAGTCCACAAGCTAAAAGTAAAGTACTTCAACAAAATAAGCTTCTTTCCATGAGTTTACATAAAATAAAAAAAATAAAAGGAAGTTATCTTAAATAAAGGTATCGATGTGGGTAGAAGAAACAGACCTTGACAGTGAAGTCATAAATTGATTCTGGGTTTTTTATAGATTGGTCTGCCATCCTGTAATCTGCACTGTAATATAGAAAAAAGAAAAGGGTAGTGAACGCTGAACAGAGATTACAATTGAAGAAGCAGCGAGACCAGGACACAACTGTAGAGGGAAATACTACTAGAGAGAATCATGAAACATGTCTTTTGAGTTTTAAGCTATTATCTACTTACACGTGTTCAGTCTTCAACTCTCGCCTATTGACTTCTACTTTAGTTCTGTAGGCTTGGTCAAGTTCTTTTGCGGGCCGTGGCTTTGGAAATGAGTCAGAATTTGTAGGGGCTTAAGGAGTGGGTTACAGGAGAAGTACTATGGAAAGGAACCGGAATATTGACATTTTTAAGTTAATTAAGACATTAACTTGGGCACTTGATGAATGCAAATATTCTGCCTTCTGCTTCAGCAGTATTCACACTGTCTTCTGTTTTGGCGTACATGATCTGAGTATTCGGCAGTAAACGTAGGAATGTGATTAAAAGTTCTGTTTTAACCGGTGTTTTAATAACCAAACTGATGTGAAACCCGGCAAAGTTGCCAAGTCCCGGTTTAAACAGTTTGACCGGCGGGTCAAAACAGTGACATCAACATGTCTAAAAGTTTAAAATTTAGCAAATACACCCCTAAAACTTACATTTCTCTTAAGTCCCTACAGGTTTAAAATCCAGCAAACACACCCCAAATGTAAATCGGTAGTTGATTGATTGGTGGTGCCAACACACCAAATGCAATCCAAATCATCCTTTGAGTCATTTCCCAAAAAATCTACCCAAGATGCCGAAATCATCGACGTTGACAACTTAGGCCAATTCTCACCACCATCGACATCGACAACTCTCCACATCACCATGAAAATAGTCCCCTCAGCCTTTTGATCAAAACCCATCTCACTCTTCCTCTTATTCGTCCCACCAATCGCCGACAAAAGGCCATTGTTGGCATCGCAAAACTTTTGCATTTTCTACTTGTTTCACTCACCGGAAATGACCTTCGTCACCACCTTTCAACCATTGTTTTAAAAACTGGACCGGTAGGCAACCCGCTCTGCTAGCCGGGTCACGGTTCAACCGGTCCAACCGGTTGGACCGGTGATGTCATCACACATCATGATGACATCAACACATTTTTTAAAAAACTTTTTTTTTTTTAGATTTCTATTTTTTAATAAGACAATAACAACTTAATTACTGTCCAATCCAATATCATTCAAAGTTCAAATTCAACAACAATCCTAGCATAATTTAAGTATTTAACAACAATTCAAAATCTAAATCCAAACATGATGTTGTATTTACATATTAAATGTCAAAATACATACTAATTAATAACAAAATATTTAATGCAAGTGTTTTTTCTTTAATCAGTCTCCATGTTGATTAAGCTTCACACACTAGCATCAAAATTCATCACCATCATCATCATCATCATCATCATCACCATCTACGCAAATTTAAGTAAAAAATAGAAATCATAAGTTAAAACTTGTAATTTAATTTAAATAAATACTAAGTTGCTTAAATAATTGAAACCAACCTTTTGAACCATCTGTTGAATCATAAAAAGAAGGGTGATCAGCAACTCCAGTGGGAATAGATCCTTCTCCATATAACATTTGTTCCTCCAACTCCTCATAATTAAGTTCACTGACCTCCTCCTCTTCATCGTCAACTATCCAACCTTCAGTTGTGTCGATACTTTCATAATCAATAGGATCTAAACTTATTCTCTTGTAACACTTCCTAAAATACCATAATGAAATATTAAAAGCATATATATATATATATATATATATATATATATATATATATATATATACATATACATATACATATACATACATACATATACATATACATATACATACATACATATACATATACATATACATATACATACATACATATACATATACATATACATACATACATACATATACATATATATATATATATATATATATATATATATATATATATATATATATATATATATATATATATATATATATATATACATACATATATATATATATTACACATATATACATATGTATATATCTATACATATCTACATATGTATATATAGTCCTCTAAATTTACGCTACTATATTTAGAACTCTAAGCCAATACCAAGCAGTTGTCAAAACTCTAAGCCAAACATTTAAAGAAACATAATGAGCAAGTCCAATGTAGTCGTGAGGACACTAATAAAATGCATCGCAAGAAACATAAAATGCATCGCAAGTTTCTAAGGTCATCGGAAGAGTTGAGTGGTTTCACCAAAGAAATAACTATCTGTGTATACAACTTCAAAATTTGAAACTTACCTCTATAGTTGTCATATTTTAGAGATGAGGAACACATGCCAACCAAAGAGTACCAAATGCTAAGCTCAATGAAACCATCAATATCCCACAAGCAACCTAGAGCGTATAAACTTTGAGATAAACAGAGATAAGATTTTAACATATTTAGCAAAGATTTTTGAACAATTATGTTTACCCACTTCACATATTTTAGTGTTTTGTTTTCTTATTCACACCTTGCACGAGTCTGCTCCCACTTGGGTTGGGTGCCACGATAATGCTTCTCTTCCATTTCTTTTGGTAATGTGATGTGATCGTTATAACTATGGAAGCCTTTGTGCATTTAATGAGCAAAAAGCACATACATAAACAGATCTATCCTTCATTTTGTTTTCAATATGGAGTTCAACTTATTCTATCAATCAAATCTTATACTCAAAACAGTAAAATTCGTTTTGAAAATATCTAATTAGGTTGGATCTTTTCGTTTCCCAAGTGTAGGGATAGATGAATTACTTTAACACTAAGGAAATAACTTAGTAGATATTACGGATTCATTGGATAACGAAAAAGAGAATTCAAAATCACACGCCACAATGCCAAAGCAAAAGTTTATGAACAGAGAAAACCTTGCATCGTTGAATACAAAAAAGGTCGATAATCCCTTTTGTTGTCAAGAAAAGCTCAATTAGTATTCACCCATCTTTTATATTAATTAGGTAGCTTTATCGGTTGCGAGACACCAAGTTGCGAGAAAGAAAGAATGAGAGACGAGTATTGAAACCGGGAAAGAAAAGAACTTATGCATTTCACACACATTCATCATACGACATATTAAATTCATCATACAACATAAGAACATGCTCAAGATCATGTTAATTCAACCACAACACTCATAGATTTCCAGAAATGAAGAACGAGGGTGTTAGCTTAAATGTAAAGGGAGCGAGGAATGGCGTTACTGGATCGGCGAATGGGTATCTAGCTCGATTTCCGGCTAGGGAGGAAGATGTCGTCGATTTCCGGTGAGAGAGGAAGGCGTGGGTCGTTGATTTTCGGCAAGTTCAAATGCGAGGCCGTGAGAGTTTTTGTGAGAAAAAGCGAAAGAAGAAGGTGAGAAGAAGGGGCTGCGAGCTGCGCGACTGCGTGAGAAGAAGAAGAAGAAAGGGTGCGGCGATCGTGAGTCGTGAGAGAAGAAGAGGCGAATGGGTGGTGGGTGTGCGAGAGATCGGAGAAGGCGATGGATTAGGGATTAAAAGTGTCCCGGAAAACACGGCCCTGGCTTGGATTCCTGGCCAACACTTAAAAGATCCTGGCCTTTTCAACCTAATTTAAAGCTAGCTTAAACTTATTAATTCCAAGGCCCCTTTAGGGTAACTCGGACCTTATATCGTGGTGGCCTTCCCCTGCCCAACCCTTATTGGACCCGGGCCGGCCGATCCGCTTTTAAAACCATGCTTTCAACTCATCAAACTTCCTCT